>SZWC01012062.1:1797-44758 GCA_023375785.1 Penium margaritaceum
CAGGTGTCAGTGCGGCGGGGGTAACACCCCTTCGCCCTCAGGATCGCAGAAAAACAGCCATGGACAAAGTTCTGGTGGCACTAGCACTCGCGTTCTGGTCCTGCTCAAGCTTCTGGTCGTCCCGGTCCCAAGCCGACACAGCCTGAGTGTCGCAGGTTCCCAACGCTCCAGCCGTCATGGTTCAGGCGGGCCTTGAAATCTCCTGGAGCTCGTCGAGGCAGCTGCTGCTGTTGCTGCTGATTCCACTGCTGACTTCACCCGCAAAGCTGCTGGATAGCACCTGCTTCATCTCCCCTCGAGGGCCCCGTTCCCGTTTCCTTGGAAGATGCAGATGGAGCGGCATTGTCGGCAGTGCCGATGAGCGCAAAGATGAAACTCAGCTCAACACCCATGAATTCCGGCCTCAAGGCAGTCCCGCGGAAGAGGTAGAAGGACATGCTGAAAACAAGTTTACTGGCCCTCCCTGCTAGATTTAATGTTCATTGCCTGACGGAACTTCCCTTCTGAGCTAAGCGGCTACCCGGCTCCAGCGGTGCTTGTGAAGCCTAGTTCAGTTAGGCGGCGGAGGAAGAGGCACTTAGCAGCGGTGCGTGCATGGCGATGCCACCGCTTAACGCGGAAAAAGTAAGAACCAGGTGGATATAAGGCACTTCGGCGTGAAGGCCACTTTTGCTGCAAGGCCTTAGCCAAAGCAATGAATGCTTTACAGCAGTTGTGCAACGGTGACCGAATCAGGCTACTGCAGCGTAAGGCCTCAGCAAAAGTGGACGCATTAGGAAAGTTTGCGGAGGGAGGGTTCCAGCTATCTGCGACTTCGTTGAGACGCGGTTGCGTGCCGAACGTGCGAGCAGCGTCGCCCGATTTGAGATACGGCAAAGGGTGCATATCGGGATTACCCACAAATTCGATTCTGTATCTTCCCTACCCGGCAATCGGAAGAATAAAATTCTCCTACCCACTGAACTGAAAACATCAACACTCTACCAACGAACGGCTGAAAATGCAACATGTCGACGCTGCACACGATGCACCGTCGACATGCTGACGTCGTCACTTGCTCCGAACATTCACAATTCCCTCATTAGAGGGGTTTGTGAATGTTTGTGGGGGGGGGGGGGGGGGGGAGCTGCCTACGGTTTGCATGGGGGGTCCAAGCCTCCCCATGCGTTCAAAGGGAACTTTCTGGGCCCCGCTATCGCGAAGCCCAATAGCATCCCGTGCAAGAATTAAAACCTAAAACCCCCAATCTAATTTGGTGTAGGGTCTGACTAAGGTTTTAGTGTAAAATCTTTTCGATTTGCGAGTCAAAAAGAAGAATAAAAAATGTGCGTTTCCTCTCAATCTCGAAAACGGGCATTTCTGCTCAATCCTTATTCTTGCGTGGGAGCGAGAATAGCGAGAGGGGTCAACATGCCCCACCTCCCTTCGCTCGATCAGTACCGCATGCCGTTGATCGAGCATGGTAAAGCGACAAGGCAGGGCAGGCTTATTTTTTAAGTCATCGGGTAAAGCATTCCTTACACCCTAGGTATTAAAGTTATTGGGTATTATGGTTGTTATGCCCTATGGCAAAAGCCCGCTCGTAACGACAACGTCCCTAATCTAACTAACCTTTACAGTTTGCAAGTCAAAAAAGAAGAACAAAACATAAGCATTTTTACTCGGTCTCGAAAACGAGCGTTTTTTCTCAATCCCAATTCTTGCGTGGGAGCAAGTTTAGCGAGGGGGTTTGTCATGCCCCACCTTGCTTCGCTCGATCAGCAGCACATGTCGCTGATCAAGCATGGTGAAACGACTGGGCATGGCAGGTTTGTTTTTAAATTCTCCGAGTAAAGCGTTCCTTACCCCCTCACATATTGGGTATTATGGTTATTATGCCCTATAGCAAAAGCCTGCTTGCAACAACGTCCTTAGTCTAATCAGCCAGGTTCACCACTCGTGACTACAACCCGACAACCAATTATTTTGAGAGTGCCACAACACTCTCAAAACAAGTGGTTTTAAGTGGCTTTGATTCCCACACAAGCCCTCATGATACCTCCCTAGATGCGTATCCGAAAGGGTCAAGCCCAAAAGAAAATCACTGAATGCCACACTCATTACATTCTAGAGTTACATGATAACCTATGATAATCGGTTAGTGGCAAAAAGCTGCTTTAAGAACGTCGTGATTGTTGGATCAATCATTGTTCTAACGTATCCACCAATTAAGGTGTAAGAATTCGACAGACAATATGGCCCCCCACGACCGCAGACGGATAGTTAGGGTCGTTCAAAACAAAAACTATCGCGGACATCGACATATGTGTCCGAACAGGCCCCGAATAGTACGGAATGGCCAGTCAAACGGCAAGACAAAAGGGTAAGGACTGTACGTTGGGTTGCTCCTCCTTCGCCTTGCCCTGTCAAGTTTCACAAAACTGGTCATCATAGTAAACTCTACGGGCTCGTGAACCCGGTTTCAAATAGGGTCAAAATGTTATTGAAAGAAAAGGCATTCAACCATCGTCATAGAAGAAGGTGAATAGATTACCTTCTCCCTAACGTTACATCATATGCTTCTCATAACATACTGAAACATTACAAATTCATCCTAATTTGTCAAAGGTAAACTTTTGTGAAGTTCATAATGGACGTGTGAAATGAACATGTTCACAATGTAAGAAAAAATTAATCTCATTTAAATATATTCTTTTAATGTAAAACCACATTCATAAAACAACCGAGAAGAAATGCTTTTTGAGGTTCTTGTTTAGTATGTTGGTGAATTCTTATACATGAGACTTTATCATCAAGTGCATTTCTTTTATTCTTGGTTTTGTTTTTTAACTTTCACATGATCAAATTAATCCAGCATAGCTTCAAGTATTTTATAAAGATTTCTCCCAAATCATACACAATGTTTAAGAGCACACATGGGTTAAAACAATTAGTTTGAAAGAATGTGGGTGACAGTTTGAAAGTCCATTTACAACCAGTTTTGGCTTCCACGGACGAGGTAAAGTCTCATGGCAAATCTTCCATTGTGTGGTCCAGATTGTGGCTAATTATTTAACCTCGAGAGATACTAGTATGAACACTTTTGCTCGGTTACTATGTAACCCTATACACACGTTGCATGCAACATGTTACTCTTGTTTTTATTCTGTTTTATTGTCTCCTTGCCATAATTCCAAAAATGATCACATAATGACATGATACATGCCTTTTGTTTGCAAGCCTAAGTCTCTCATGGTCTATTTCACTTGAAGTGGTCGAAGCACCATCCTAAATTACCGTAATAAACAAAAACCAATGGCATATCCAAGGCTCCTTTTGAATCGTAATCATTGAAATGGAATATTTGTGCATTATCTTACCTTGCGCAAATGAAGAAACCATCTTCAAGCTTGTTCAAATCACTTTTAGTTTTTTCATTGCAAAGTAGTACAAGAACCACAAGTTACGCTTTTCCCATACAATATTCATGAAATGATTTATGAACTTTTTACGTTTGAGGTTTCATGATAAGTTTAATGCTTAAAATCATTGTAGACCCATAAGTTACAATGCCTGCATGGTTTTTCTTTTATTGATTCCAATTCAAACCTATAAAATGAGTTAAAAGTACTAGAGTTGCTTTCAAAACATGGCATCCTTCGTACTTCAAATAGTAACACAAGTTAGTAGTAAAGGATTCATGTAACATTAATTTTTTAGATTATTTGTACATGTTTTAATTTGTTTGATGGAAGTGAATTGTATGAACAAATGATTTTATTTCAAAACATTTCACATGGTGATTGAATAACTGAGAAACATCATGGCATTCCTAGTTCTTTTTTACTTTTGAAAATCATAAGACATGTGATTACATGTTTTAGAGTCTTATGGTTCCATTCTTATGTAATCCAGACTATGCTTTTGGTTGCTTTTATTTTGCAATAGTTAGAGCCCAATAATAGATGTTTCACGCCATTTCTCAACCGTATTACAATTGCCATGATGTTAGCAAGAAGAATTCGTGGGTAAAAGGAAATGAATTTTTTGAAATGCACTAGTTATTAATAGAAGGATAATTAAATAAAAGGAATATTTTTAATTGAATTTTAATGTACACCACTAGAAGCTTGATGTTGAGTACATTATGTGCTTTATTTTCACCTTAATGGCTTTGTGCCTCTTACTCCCTTTATACTTGATTATTATTCTAAATACAACGTTCATTTCTTCTTCGGGACATTAGAAAATTATATTCACACTGATAGATCACAAAGCTGCCTGTATTCTAGATGTTTAAACATGCTTGGTATGCGGAAAAGCACTGCACCACGGCAGATTGTATCCTTTCCAGATTGCTACAGTGTATTTCATAAACACCCTTTTTGCGCTTTTGCCGAAAGATTTCCTGCGTGACGTGTACACAGTGTCGGTAGCTGGTCGCAAGTGCCGTCGCAGTCTCCAGAAGCCGTCGTCACTCTTCGCTCTTGGTCTTCTTAACATGGTGATATAAACGCCGTTATACTATGGTATTTGTGGATCAATTTCGCGATGTAGCTGTGACAATTGATTGCGGACGCAGCAGCTTCTCTAGTTGACTGCGACAAAGAGGGAACGGGACTCGCTCATGTTGTAGGGACGGGTAGCCCAAGCTGTGCCGATGACTGGAGCAGGCGATGAGGACCTCGAACTGCGGAAAGGGGCGGCGCAGAAGAAGGTCGAAGGAACTCTTTGTAGATTAAAACATGCCCAAAACATAAGTTCAGGAACTTCATTCCTCGACGTTAACTCCCAGTTCTCACGCTTGGGTCTGAAGTTGCTTCAAGGCTGCTCTTTGAGCCAACTATTGTTTCGAGCCGGGAGCCAAAACTACGATTTCATCCATTGCTTCGCACTTCACGCTAGAAGCCTCGGAAGCTGGTTTCTGGCAGCGAATGAAAACTGAGTTCCTCTAAGGGTGTCATGAACACAAAACAACTAAAGAGAAAACAAACAGATCCCACCTCTAGGACGTTGACCAATCGCATCCACATCCAACACTAGCAGAGAGATGAACTTGCTGCAAACATATCCTGAGGGGTAAAGTTCCCACCTGCCCATTTGTTCCGAAAATGTTTGGCCGAACACATATTTTTTTACATCAGAAACAACAAAACAGATCAGCCCAAGATACATTAAAGAGGAAATCATTCCACCTTCAAGCACACAAACGGGTTTGAGGTTAAGAATGAACAAAGTGACCATCTCTGCTATTGAGTAACCATGAATAAATGACAAACTAGAAAAACCACGCGTCGAATGGAATGCCAAGTCGACGTGGGACCATGATTTTCTTTCGCCCAAAAATCACAAACCCCGCTCTTGAGGGGGCTGTATCCGTTTAAACGCTGGTTTGCTCGGACTTCGCATGGTGGGTCCAAAACTCCCCATGCATTGAAAGGGAACCTCACCCCTATGCCCGCTACTGCAGAGAAGGCCCCTCTGTCGTAGAACCTCATAAATTTTTACACAACTTCCTATCCTTGCTACTGCTGACCTGGCGACACTGTCCCATGAGCTAACTCACTAGCAAGCAAGCATGTGCAAGAAACGAGGGTTAGGAAACAAATGTACGTAAAGTATCATAAGCTCTAATATCTTACTAATGGAGAGAGAGAGAGAGAGAGAGAGAGAGAGAGAGAGAGAGAGAGAGAGAGAGAGAGAGAGAGAGAGAGAGAGAGAGAGAGAGAGAGAGAGATATATGAAGACTGAAAAGCACACAGCATAAATACATATTACGGCGCACGGCGGGTAACGCACTCGATAGTGTCAGCTCTACCTAAAACAAGCCCAAATCCATAGTTTTTCATGTTACTCTGCGCACAGTCATCCAAACGCAACACCTTCTTAACGTATAGATGCCAAATCTCGAGCCAAGCGCTACGACTGTTTACACGCACAAGTCCGGCATTGATCAGTAGACACAATGCTAAACATGCACATGAGACTCAAATGTCAGTCCAGGCAGAAAACTATAGCAACTCTCGAAAAGTTGCAGAGTATCGTAGAAAGCACTCGCGATGCCGTGGTAGCTTTTTGACACGTGCTCGTAGGTGGAGCCACCATCTGTCAATGCGCTGGCGCCATGTGTGTCTGGATCAAAGATATGCACGGGCATGGTCACGGCCGGGTGGTCGCTGTAAGTTGTACACGCAGACGAAGACGACTCACATCATAACACAGCCCACTAGGTGCACGCGCAAAAATTAGAACCCTACAACCCAGAGTGTAATAAGAAGGATTTCACACACAGTTTGCATGTACAAACCGAGGTTTGGCGGAAACAAAACGGAACATAACAAAGATTGGACTCCCTGTTGCGTGATGGCGGATATTTTAACCAATGGGTGTCAACCAACACATCATGGCATCTAACCCACACCTCTCCCCCAAACCCATCCCTCTGCTCGTAACCCTTAACCGCGAGGGTCGCAAACATGGAATTTGGTGGGAATGGGTGCAAGAGGGGGGGGGGGGGGTTGGGAGAGGGGATGACACAACCGACGACTGAAAAACGCCGAGCAACACTTTTGTAGTCCAATTCCAACCTCTCCCCCCCGTCCCCACGCATTCCCTACACAATTGTTAGGATCCGTGTTGAATCATGACACAAACGGGTTGGCGAATTGGGACTATTGTTCTCAAGCAGGGGAAGATGGGGCCTTTTCTATGAGGCATGGGAGGAGGGGTTTTTTTGGTCAGGGTGGGGGATGATGGTCATGATGTGAAAACAAGGAAGGGGGCGACATGTAATCCGAGAACATTATCACCATACCTCCACTTTTGACGAAATCACACTTGATCACATTTTCATCATAACTATCTCATCCCCCTATTGAACTAAATATTTGAATTCCGAATACAAATCTTAGAAGCGTGATCGCATGGTTACCATCACACACTAAAGATGATGAGGACCGAAATTCTTCCGTGATCCTAGAGGTCATAAATCTTTGTAAATGAAATGAACCGTTGGAAGAGGACTCTCATTGACGACTTTAAGGTATCTCACATCAATCTGTCGGATGTTGATTTCACACCGAACTTGTGAGAATGTCCCCACCCACACTCGAAGAACGAGGTCTAGAAGGCGACATGTTCTTGTAATCGTGAAGGCCCAAGTGTATGGAGGGATTCCGAAAGACGTTGCGTTTTGCATTTTACAAAAGCATTTACTCAACAAGACATTCTGCTTCCAATGTCATAAAGGGAAAGAGGTATGGTCAATCATGTCCTTTTTTTACACTCTATAACATGTGTATGGCACAAGTGTGCATGTGTAGTTTCCCAAAAGGTTAGGTATATCCAAGCATACTTGTATCCACACACACATGTTTTTACACTACATAAGAACTTTACATGTGATTTTTCATGGATCAGGAATCAAATAGACTCAATGAGAATAGTTTCCAGCCCTTTTTGTCTATTCTAGGTCTTTTAAGAGATACCTCAACTACACAATGTCTCCTAACATTTCCATCTGGACACATTGGGAACATATTGTGTTACAATGGAAATGAGGGAGTTATTGATATCATTTGCAAAGTGGGAGGAATTTCTCGATACACGTTGAGAGATCCACCCTCCCCCAAACACCGAAAGCATAGTGGGGGAGTGTATGTGGTGCACTTGCTGAAAATTATACAAGTGTATTTGCAAATGCAATTTCTACGAAACATCTCTTAGCATAATACAGTTTTTCTATACACCCCTCTCATACACAGCCCAATGTACTGGCCTGATACACTTTTCCTTTCTGGGGCATGGGGGGGGGGGGTCTCTCGACATCCGTCAAACCCATCCCCCACCACCCCCCCTAAACACCGAAAGTGTATTGGGGGAGTATATGTGGTACACGTGGTGAAAAACACGTAAGTGTATTCGCACATGTTATTTCTACGAATCATCTCTTAGTGTAATACACTTGTGTTGTTTTCTATACACCCATCTCATACACTGTCAAATACACGGGCCTGATTCACTTTTACCTTTTTGAGGGGGGAGGGTCGCTCGATATACGTCGAACCCATCCCCAATCCCCCCCTCCCCAAACGCCGAACGTGTCTTTGAGGAGTGTATCTGGGAGTTTATTTTGTGCACATGCTGAAAAATAGACATGTGTATTCGTAAATGCTATTTCTATGAAACATCTCTTAGCATAATACACTTGTGTGTTTTTCTATACACCCTTCTCATACACTGCCCAATACACTGGCCTGATACACTGTTACCTTTTTTGGAGAGGGGGAGGGTCTCTCGATATCCGACGAACCCGTCCCCCGTACCCCCCTCCCCCTTGCACTGAAATTGTAAAGGGGGAGTGTATGTGGAAGTGTATATGGTGCACGTGCTGAAAAGTACATAGGTGTATTTGCAAATGTTCTTTCTATGAAACATCTCGTAGCGTAATACAATTGTGGTTTTTCTTCTATACACCCCTCTCATACACTGCCCAATGCACATGCCTGATACACTTTAACCTTTTGGGGGAGGGGGGGGAGGGGAGGGTCGCTCGAGATCCGTTGAACCTACCCCCCACCCTCCCTCCCAAACACCAAAAGTGTATTGGGGGAGTGTATTTGGTAGTGTATGTGGTGCACAGGCTGAAAAATACATAATTGTGTTCGCAAATGTTATGTCTACGAAACATCTCTAAGCGTAATACACTTGTATATTTTTCTATTCACCCCTCTCGTACACTTCCCAATACACTGGCCTGACACACTTTCACCTTTTGGGGGGAGGGAGGGGGGTCTCTCAATATCCGTCAAAACCCATCTCCCCCCCCCCCCCCCCCCCCCCCCCCCCGTCCGAACACTGAAAGTGTATTGGGGGAGTGTATGTGGGAGTGTATGTGGTGCAAGTACTGAATATACACAAGTGAATTCGCAATTGTTGTTTCTATGGAACATCTCTTAGCGTAATACACTTGGGTTTTTTCCTATACACCCCTCTCATACACTGCCCAATACATGGGCCTAATACACTTTTACCTTTGGGGGGAGGAGGGTCGCTCGATATCAGTGGAACCCATCCCCCCCCTCCCAAACACCGAAAGTGTATTGGGGGAGTGTATCTGGGTGTGTCTGTGGTGCTCGTGTTGCAAAATACACAAGTGTATTCGCAAATGTTGTTTATATGAAACATCTTTTAGTGTAATACACTTGTGTGTTTTTCTATACACCCCTCCCGTAAACTGCCCAATACACTGGCCTGATACACTTTTACCTTTTTTCTGGGGGGGGGGAGGGTCTATCAATATCCGTCAAACCCATCTCCCACCCCCCAACACCAAATGTGTATTGGGAGAGTTTCATGTGGGAGTGTATGTGGTGCAAATGATGAAAAACACACAAGTGTATTTGCAAATGTTATTTCTCCGACACATCTCTTAGAACAATATACTCGTGTGTTTTTCTCTAAACCTCTCTTATCCACTGCACAGTACATGGGCCTGATACACTTTTACCTTTTGGGGAGGGGGAGAGGGTCTCTCGATATCCGTCGAACCCATTCTCCACCTCCCCCCACACCGAAAGTGTACTGGGGGAGTGTATGTGGGAGTGTATGTGGTGCACGTGCTGAAAGATACATAAGTGTATTCGCAACAACAAAAAAAACCCTAAACCCTGGAATGTGGGGGTGGGGTCGGTACGGGTGGGTTTTAGTTCCACCGAGTTCCGTATCCAGAAATAGGTGTGTCCATTCATTTCCGAAGTAACACGTTTGAGGTCTAAGTACAAATGTTTGTCTTCTTAACCGAGTTGTGAATGGAGCTGTGAAACATTGAACCATGGTTTTTTGTTCAGTGTTAAAAACCTCATTTCAATCCTTCCAAGAACGTTCATGTATTCAAGCATACAATTACACTCTTACAACTATGCACAAACATTGAAATTTAAATTGTGTCCACGAAGGTACCATGAAACTTGCAGAGGCATAAACTGTGCGTGTACACTAGATGAAGACTGTATATTCTAGGGGTGATTAACCATAAATGAAGGGAAAAGGGGAGGTATTGAAACATGAGCTTTGAGTTGTCTGAGCGTGAGATGGTTTTGTGTAGTAAAAGCTTCTTGGTTTTCCCTAATTATACTCCAGTGGTTGCAATACTTCTTCTGTGACATGTATGGTGCATTTCAGCAACGTAGTTCACACATGCATGGCTGATAGAGTTCTCTCAATGGTCGAGACCAGGGTAGTTGTTGGTCTCTGCCAGTGCCCTTGAAGACCCCATGATGCTTAGCTACATACTGTCTCTTCCACATTTTGTGTTCTCCTTGTGGTGAAGACCCATGGATGAAGTGGCTTCTACAGATATCGCGAGGGACCTAGTAGTGATTGATCAAATCTTTACTCACTTTTGGCTTGCCACATGTAGTGTGCATATATCACATGTAGTTTGTGGGTAGTCTACCCGTGGTGTTGGCATACCATCGCAGAGTCCAGATGAGTTTTGGGTCTATTGCATGTTTCCTAGACGGTCTTGACCCAGACACATGTTGGGTTGTTGCAGTGTCTCGAGAGACCTGCCTCGTTTCGTGTGTTTTGGTACGACAGGCATGAGGAGGCCTAGCGGGGCCTAGTGGGTTAGCCCTTAGTCCCTGGTACAGAAGTGCACAGTAGAGCTTATGCATTCCCTCCCTTGTTATCAACTTTATGTGGTCCAGACCTACCAAAATCTGGGTGCTGCAGTTTTCATCTCATCGCCAGAGCTCGTTTTTATTCTAACATGGGCCTGCATGGCCCAAAAGGATTATTTCATGGTCTCGGAGTACATGGACGCGTTTTAGCTGAAAAGCAGCAGAGCAAGTCAGAAACACATCCAAAATGTGCTATGCAGGGCCACATACATAGAAGCATACGGTAGTAGCAGGAACATCTGCGACAACGGCAAGTACAGTGTTAGATTGATACTTTGCAGGTTTAGCGGGTGATTTCAGGTTACTACGTGCTGCCAAGTGTGGTGTTTGGGTGGCCGAAGAAACACATGACATCTTGTCGTTGGGCGTTTCCTATTCTTGGCCCTGTTGGCAATTTCCAAAGTGTTTGTATTTGGTCCGGCCAGGTGCTTCTCGTTTGTGGTGATGGTGTTCACCTTTTTAATGGTCCGTCTGGCGACGTCTACGTAACCAATATGCTGAATGTTTCTAGCCTTGATCTCAGTCTTCTGACCATCACGACTCTCGACCACATGAGCATAGATGTTCTACACTCACGCGACGCTAACACAGACACTCTTTCTCCATCTGGCCGTTGATGTTGCACGCAGAGTCGTGTGACAAATTGTGGCACGTCACTTGTCTGTCTTGTGCATCCCCACCCCCGTCTTCGGACGGGACGCACGTCTTTGTCACGAGCAATCTATTCCGGCAACATACTCTCTTCCTACACCATTCCTCATGCTACATACACAGCTTTTCCATTCAGAGTATGCTTTAAACGCAGCCTCCCCTTGGCCTTAGCGTATCTACCTTTTGTTGCCTTACAAAAATCAATGCATGTACTGTTCACAAGACAAGATGATCACATCCTCTTCACTTGTCTTCTCTTCACGAGCCTCCCAACTGATTGAGGTAGTCCATTCTACCCTCATGGATCCCTTACCTATCTTGTATGGTGCGGATTGTAGTCGTTATGTCCTTACCCTCACAAATGACGGCTCTCGTTTTCATAAAGTGTTCTGCCTCGGACAGAAGACCATCGTAGCATGTGCAATTCATGATTGCATCATCGCCGTAGTGCGCTAGTGTGGACTTCCCCTAACCTGGTTATGTTCTGACCGGGGTGATGAATTGATGGGGGCTTATGATTTTCTCAGGAGCAATGGCATTAGACATGATACTTTCATGGTGTCCACTCTTGAGTAGAACGGTGTCTGTAAGCGCAAGAACTGGACCATGGCTGATGTGTTCCACACTATGCGCATTCAGACATGTTTGTGCGAGGGCTTCTTCTTTGAGCCCATATCATACATGACCTAGGTTTGGAACAGAGCTCCCCACGGTCCCTTGCCTCGTCCTGTCACTCCCAGTATTAGTGCAGGCAGTTCACAAATATTCCTCATGCGCACATCTGGGATTGTGTTGCAAACTTCTAGCCCCTGGAGGATCGGCGTGAATGGTCGTCTCTAAGCCTTTCTCAGAATGTCTCATCATTTGAAGGCTTGGAAATTCTCGAATCTTGTCCTGCACTACATCATTGAGTCGCGTGACGCAATGTTTTTTTTTTGGCCTTTTCCACGCGATCTTCCTTTTGTCAGTGCTGGGACCCTTTTGTGCCTGTCACCACTATCGCGTGGTGACAGGCACAATTCTTCACCGCTATGCAACGTTGTTCCTTGGACGTCACTTTCAAGGGTTCATGGCTCCACCATGTCCCCTACACCACCACACACACCAGACACCCCCGGCACACTAGAGTTCCCATCTGAGTCTGTTCTTCTGGCTGCTGATCACGCATCGGAGTCCACCTCTTTGGTCGTTGATTCCATCGACCAAGTGACTGAGTCCACTTCTTTGGCCAATAACTCAGCCCACAGGCGACTGATTCTGTTACTGCATTCACTGATTTGGTCCACCAGTCAAGTACTTCTCTGCCTCCTAAGTCCCTCAATCCTTTGGAGTGACATGTTGTGTCCTTGCCTCCTCGAGCCTAGTGCATCCTCACACTGGTGAGGATGCACTAGGCTCCGGTCCGGCATACTCACACACTCAAGGTGGTCGTCTAATTCCATGCACCCCAGCGCCTCCATCAAGAATACGTTGTGCCATCGTCTGGCCGCCCACGACCACTACCCTCTGTCCCACGCCCCCTTCTCATGCTCTAGTGAATGGGGATCCACGGACGATGGCCTTGGGTCTAACTGTCCGTGCCTTTGGTCATTGCGGACCTCGATCCTCAACCCGCATGTGGTTGTACCGGAATGCTTATGGAGCATCAACTAGCAATCTCTGTCACGCTGTCTCGTACTTCAATGGGCC
Source organism: Penium margaritaceum (assembly GCA_023375785.1). Taxonomy (NCBI): domain Eukaryota; kingdom Viridiplantae; phylum Streptophyta; class Zygnematophyceae; order Desmidiales; family Peniaceae; genus Penium; species Penium margaritaceum. The sequence goes on from SZWC01012062.1 coordinate 14,799, forward strand.
TTGGCACCGCTTGTCTGTTGTCAGCCAGGTCATCTTTGCATTCAGCTGACTCATAGAGCTTACGTGAGGCCAGGGCCGCACCTCAAGCTACCCAATGGGATGCTCCTTGCAAAGAGGAACTTGTTGCCATCCAGGAGCATGCAGAATACAAGCTGTTGATTTGGCCCTTGGCTACAAAGCCATTTGGGCCAATTGGGTTTTCCGTCACGCGAGAGAAGCCAGATGGTACGTGGACAAGTACAAAACTCGGCTCACAACCAAGGGCTTTGCACAGGAACTTGGAGCGAAATTCGACCAGGTCTTTTACGTCCGTTGGTTGTTTTGCCACGAGTTGCGCGCTCGTTATCATGGTCGCATAGCATGGCTTGGAGGTTCACAAGAAATATGTGAACAATGTCTTCTTGCATGACACTCTTTGGTTGTGAGGAGCTCTATGGTCCAGCTCCCCTGGCTTCGAACATAGAACACATGTTTAGTTTGGCAACTCTAGAGGGTCCTCGATGGCCTGAAAAACTCACCTAGGTGTTGGAACAAAGTGATTAGCAGCACCATCTTGAAGGGTGGCCTGGTGCACAGCGCCACAGATATGGCTCATTGAGAAAACCCTGGAGGCAAGAAACTAGTCGAGTTTCCTATTTGGCTGGCAGTCTCTGCAAGAAGCCTCAGAGAGGTGAGGGCCTAGGTTATTGTGGGAAGGGTCTCACACCCACACCTCATTTTTGCTATGAACTTAGTCATTAATCACTTCTAACTGTAGTTTTGGCACTATCTTTCAAGTGGAAGTTTTTCGTTCTCATACCTAAGGAACCAGCACTGCTTCAACGCTATGTGTGGGCGCAGCAGGCCATATCATTCAATGCAAGTGTGTCAGGCGGCAATTCTTTTTTGTGTGGCTAGACTAGCACACCATCATTTACAGCTCTCGGTGGGTTGTTCGAATATCTCGGGAGACCTCTCTCATGTGTTTTAACGTTCTTTGGTGTGCGCATTCCCCGTTCGTGCATTTTTTGTGCAACGGGGATGACGAGGCTTAGCGAGTTAGCTGCTAGTCCCTAGTACGTAAGGTTACAGTAGGGCTCGTTGTACTCTCTCCATTGAACTTCACACGTTCGACACTTCACCAGATGCTGGTTGCACCAGCGACAACAGCAGCAGTAGCAGCTGCTGCTACTGGTGCAACAGCAGCCACAACAGTAGCTACGGCAACAGCAGCAGCAATAGCAGCATCAGCAGCCGCAGCAACAACAACAACAGTAGCAGCAATTGCAACAGTAGCAGCTGCAGCAGCACTAACACCCTGCAAGATCTGTCGCCGCCCTTGCTGGTTCAACAGATATGCTAGCTGCCATACGCCAGCAGCTTGCAATGATGACGCAGCAGCTGCGGCACTGTAGCCGCTGACACACCTACCATAGCAGCAGCCGCTGCTACAACAGCAGCAGCATCAGCAGTCGCCGCCCTTCCTTCCACCTAGGTATGATAGTCATGCCCTTTCCTCTTTTACACAATGTTTGGCGCAGCAGCATACCCAGTGCCAAAAGCAGATTGTGTCTTCAATCCTAGGCTCCGCTCTGAGTGCTAGCCGTTGGCCAAAGGATTTTGAATCCCCGCTCCCGTCGCTCCAAGATGGCGAGCAATTCCGGAGCTGGGAGCTCAGCTTCTGCATTTGGGCACAAGGTGAGGGCATGTGGCCATACTACGTCCTGCCTTACGGCTCCACCCAGGTCGACCAGGTGTATGATGCTGGTCGCGCTATACGTGCCCTCGTCCCCGTCGTCCCGCCGGCTTCACGTCTTGCTCTCGAGCCCTTCCTCGGCGACTTCTCCACTAGCGGCCTCCCCGACTCCGCAGCGGCGTGGCACATTCTCACAAACCCGCATCACCTTTCCAGTGAGGCAGAGACCAGCCGCCTGCTTTGGGAGTTCAACTTCCTCCATGTGGGAGAGACCGAGACGACTGCAGGTTGAGGACATCTCTCGTCACCTCGGAGATGCTGCACCAACCCCTCTATCCGTGCTCCTCACCATCAAGCGTGGTGGAACCGATGTGTTTGCTGACGTCTTTGTACATTACACCCAGGACGTTCTCGCCGTGATGACTGCTCAAGACATGCTCATGCCCTGGGCGTAAGAGCTTTTTCTCCGCATCGAGGAGGCTCGTCAGGAGTCTTGCATCCACCGCACGAAGCTCCTTGCCTCTTTTGTCCTCGCCTCAATGACTGTTGCCGCCCCCGCAACAGCTGCGTCCTCCGACGCCTCATCAACGGTAAGAAGAAATGTTGGGGAAAGAAGGGTGAGAGCCCATAGCAGTAGTCGAGCAGATCCAATGGCGGTAGCTTAGTCTGCCACAACTGTGGCCAGCTAGGACACAGATGGTACATGTGTTCACACACGACAGACGAGGCGCGCGTCATTGCCACCATGCATCGCCAGTGTGAGCCTTGGCTCGATATCACTGCCGTGACTGTCTTTGCTCCTGTTGTGTCTGCGCCGCCCGCTCCCTTTTACCCTCCGACAGGTCAGCTATAGCATCATCCGCAGCCGTCAGCGCCCACACTTCTGTCACCGGCGCCTCCCTCTTCCTTCCACGACTCCGGTGCCCTCATACCACAGCCGTTCTACTCCATTGAGCCCTCCATCCGCGAGCTTTAGCTAGAGCCAGCAGTTCATCGCACTCTAGCTCGGATTGCCTTGCCCTCCTCCCCAGGGAAGTGCGAGTTGCGTCGTCCTTGGTCACCCTGCCCTGCGAGCTTGAAAACCTAACACAACAGGTTGGGACAACACCATTGTTGATGTAGTGTGCGGGAACTCATGCTCGTTGCTTAACTTGCCCCCTCATTGTGTTGCACCCGAGTTTAAGTCTCAGAGCTCTGGTGTTGTTACTCAGAAACACGTACACCAAAGTAAGTGCCGGACAACAGCTAAAAATAGGAAATGTTTGATGAGGAAGTGTGAATAAGTAGCAATGGGAGACTCCTCCAAGTTCTAGCTCCCCCCCAACTCTGTAGAGCTTTTAACTCAGTTTCTAAGCCAATAAAAAGAATGAAATATCTTCTGGTAGGTAGGGTTTTCTTGGTGAGCCCTACCGGACAGCCGATAGCCCAAAACCCAGGCGTCGTCCGATTTTCCTGAAAACTGGACCATACCATAATACGCACACTACAAATGCATTTGTGAGATTAGAATCACCTAGAATAACAGAAGCAATGAGTTCTAGCCACCTAAACCCAGGCGGTGTCTACGCTAGTCCCTGGTCTTTACAGTGCTCGATAACATGAAACTCGACCTTAACATGGTGCTGCTGATGCAATGGTGCAATCAGACCAAGTAATGGACGCATGAAGACAGCATATGCAGTGACAGTGGCTGCCAGCGGCACGACTGCCGAGGAGGTTTGCCGATGGAGCTGAGCACATCGGAGGGAGGAGGCTCCAACAAGATGCATGTAGGCCTCAGCATGCGTTGGCTCTACCAGACGACACTCCTACAGTGTCGCGTTTTGTCGCCAATCATCTGTAGGCCGGTGTACACAAGCCGGGAGGACACAACAGAGTATGAAGAGAGGTGCATGAAAACCGACACTCCCCCATGACTCACAAGCATAGTGCACAAAGACGGGCAGAGAGCACACACACCAAGCGAACAGGGGAAGAGAGAGAGAGAGAGAGAGAGAGAGAGAGAGAGAGAGAGAGAGAGAGAGAGAGAGAGAGAGAGAGAGAGAGAGGACCTCACAGACACGCATGAACTGCACTCACAGCCTTCTTGAACAAGTCACGCTTCAGTACCTTGGTCAGGAAGTTAGCCAACTACCGTGCTGTCTGAATCCACACAATGCTTATGCTGCCGTCATGTAACAATGATCGCATATAATGATACTCGACATTTATGTACTTTGTGTGAGTCTGATGCACGCCATCATTATCAACAATGACCATGACACTCTCATTGTCACAGTGCAACGTGATGGACGGGACTGAGTGACGCAACTCCAACAACAGGCAACGCAGTCACACGCTCTCACATGCGCCATAACCAAGGGCCACATGCTTAGCCTCAGCAGTGTTGCGTGCTGCTGGTGCTGCTATAGCTGCTGCTGTGGCTACCACTACTACAGAAGCGTTGCTGCACGCTGCTGTTGCTGTGGCAGGTGCTGCTACTATAGAAGCAACAAGGAGGGTGGGGGTGCTGCCCCTAGCCCTCGACTGCGGGGTCTGAGGGGGTTCCACAATCTTCTTTTCTTTTTTTCCCCTTTTTTTCCTCGTTTGTGGTCACTTCTCGCTGCTGTTGGAGCTGCGCGCTGCTGCCGTAGTCGTTGCTGCTGCTATTGCGGGCTGCTATTGCTACTGCTATAGCTAGCTGCTACTTTTGTCCGCACCTCCAGCTGTTGCTGCCTGCTACTGGCTACTGATGCGCGCTCGCGGCTGCTGCTTCTCGCTACTGCTGCCGGCTGCTGCTGGTGTTGCTCGCTGCTTGTTGCTTACTGATACTCACTGCTACTGCTGCTGCCCGCTACTACTGCTGCTGCTTTTCGCTCACTGCTCGCTGCTGCTCGCTACTCGCTGCTGCTCGCTACTCGCTGCTGCTCGCTACTCGCTGCTGCTTGCTACTCGCTATCGCTTCCGGTTGCGGTTTCTATCCACTATTGCTGCTACTACATGCTGCAATAGCTATTGCTTGCTGTAGTAGCTGCTGCTTGCTATCTACGTGCTGCTTGCTGCGTGCTAATTGTCGTGTGCTACTACTGTTGTTGTTGCACTGGAAACAACAGATGTCACTTTCCTCGCGGTGTCGTCGCCATTTGCGTTGGCGCCACTCCAACCTTGATCGATCGTGCCGGCCGCGAGTCCACCATCGCTGCCATTGCCATGGGGATTGTGCTGTCGAAAAATGTTGGTACCATTTCCCCCACGTCGGGAGGGTTAAGACGCCACCCGGCGGGTCAGCGCTAGGGGAAAAACTCCAAGAGCATTTCCCCTACACGGGCGCGTTCCGGGGACCACCAACGTTGAGTGGACCTATTCGTCCGTGTTTTGCTACTTCTGCTACGCTCTGGCCGTGATACCAAGCTTGAAAACCTAATGCAGGAGGTTGGGGCAACAATGTTGTTGATGCAGCGTGCGGGAACCCATGCTCATTGCTTAAGTTGCCCCCTCAGTATGCTGCACTAGTGTCTGGTGTTGTTACTCAGAAACGCATGTGCCAAGATTAGCGCCAGACAACAGCTGAAAACTGGAAATGACTGATAGGGAAGTGAGAATAAGCAACAATGGAAGAACCCTCCAAGTTGTAGCTCCCCCAAGCTCTGTAGAGCTTGTTACTCAGTTTCTAAGCGAATCAGAAAAATGACCTATTTTTTGGTAGGCAGGGTTTTCTCGGTGAGCCCTGCCAGACAACCGACAGCCCAGAAACCGGGCGTCGTCTGTTTTGCCTAAAAACTGGACCATACCATAATACGCACGCTGCTAAGGTAGTCATGCGGTCAGAAGCACCTAGAAAAACAACAGCAACGTGTTATAGCCACCTTAACCCAAGGGACGTCTACGCTAGTCTCCGGTCCCAGCAGTGCTCAAATAGTATGAAACTTGGACCCTAAGCAAAACACGGCACTGTAGATGCCACATCGCACTCAGACCTAGCACTGGACGCATGTAGATGGTATATGCAGTGGTAGTGACTGCCGGTGGCACGACTGCCGAGGAGGTCTGCCGATGGAGCTGAGCACAATGGAGGGAGGAGGCTCCATTAAAATGCGTGTAGGCCTCAAAGTGCATCGGCTCCACCAGACGACACTCCAGCAGTGTTGCGTCTTGTTGTCAGTCATCTGCATGCTGATGTACACAAGCCGGGAGGACACAACAGAGTACGAAGAGAGATGCGTGAAAACCAACAATGTTGGCGTTGCAATATTCATCTGACCACCATAGCTCCTGGTTTTCCTAGTATGGGCTTACATGCCCCAAGAGGATTGTTTCAGAAGGGTCGGGGAGGGGTCGTTTATATGATTGAACGACATTGAGGATAGGGACCGAGATCATGTCCTTTAATGAGTTTGTTATGAGTTTGGTGATGATAAGGGCAACAAAGACATGGTACGCTTCCATTAATTCATCAACAATGCAGGATGGGAGAGACTCATTTCCTGATGAGCCTTGATTGCTTTGATTGCTAAGTGTAAAATCAACATCCCTTCCATGTATTCATGGAGGCAAGTGTTTAGGCTACCAATACTAGGTCATGTGCAAATTGTTGGTTTTTTTCTTACATAACTCACTTGTACTCTGTTGTTTCCTCCCGACTTGTGTACATTGGCATGTAGATGACTGACGGCGAGACGTGACACTGATGGAGTGTCGTCCGGTGGAGCTGACGCACGCTGAGGTCTAAACGCAGTTTGCTGGAGCCTCCTCCCTCCTTCGTGCTAAGCTCCATCGGTAGACCTCCTTGACAGTCGTGCAACCGGCAGGCACTGTCGCTGCATATGCTGCCTACACACATCTAGCGCCGTGTTTGACTGCACTGTTGCATTCGCAGCGCAATGTCATGCCTAGGGTCCAAATTTAATGATTTTCAGGCACTATTGGCACCGGGGACTAGCGTAGATGCTGCTTGGGTTTAGGCAGCCATAACTCCTCATTGTTATCTTTCTAGCTGATTCTGACTGCACGACTGCGTTCATAGCGTGCTTATTATGGTATGGTCTATTTTTTAGGCAAAACGGACGACGCCCGGGTTTGGGCTGTTGGCCGTCTGACAGGGTTCACCGAGAAAACCTGCCTGCCAGAAAATAGGTCTATTTTCATATTGGCCTAGAAACTGAGTAACAAGATCTACAGAGCTGGGGGGGAGCTAGATTCTGGAGGGGTCTCCCATTGTTGCTCATTCTTGTTTCTTAATCAGTCACTTCCAGTTTTGAGCTGCTTTCTAGCGCTAACACTGGCGCGCGCATCTCTGAGTGACAAACCCAGAGCACTTAGACTTGGACTCTAGAGCGGCAAACTGATGGGGCAACTAACTAAGCAATGAGCGTGGAAGCCCGCACGCTGCATCAGAAACCCAACTGCCCCAACCTGCACTTCAGATTAGTTTCCAACATGGTATCAGAGGGAGAGCGCAGTAGCGGTAGCAGACAACTGTGAGTGGTGTATAGGTTCCTTACTACACCGGCGGACCTCCATATGCGCCAATGCAGGGGAAATGATACCGGAATTTTCCCGGCAGCATTGACCCGCCTGGTGGCGGTGTCAGATTTTTTCCCATGGCCACAGGGCAAGGGGAAATGCTGCCGGATTTTTACCGGCAGCACTGACCCCCACACGTGATGCGAGGAGGTGAGCGGTAGGCCGCGTCAGGCACCTACTCGACAACAGTAGCAGCTCACGGCAGCTCGCAGTAGTAGTAGCCCGTGACAGCAATCACCGCCTCTGTCATTTCCACTCTGATATTGATAGCACTGTGTCTCGGCAGTCTCCACAGCACACGCGTCTCTTGCATCGCCACCTCTGTCATGTTCACTTCGTCGCTATTGACAGCATGCTTTGCACGCAGCCAGCTACTGGCCTTGACCCAGCCTCCTTTCCTCTACCGTGTCCCAACGAGTGCATTGATTGTTCTCAAGGGAAGATGCACCGTTCCACCTACCCCCTCTCTGCCTCTTGAGCGATCGTCCCGCTTGACTTGGTCCACTCTGATGTCATGGATTCTCTCCTGTTAGAGTCCGTCGGTGAGCACGGTCGTTTATTCTTGACACTTACGGACGACTTCTCTCGCTATTGCTGGGTCTTCTACGTTCGACAGAAGAGCGACGTCGCTCCCACCATGCGGGACTTGTTTGTCCATGCTGAACAGGAGTGTGGTCACCCCCGCCGCCGCGTACGTTAAAAATAGGAGGGTGAGTTTCTGGGGGAGACCACACTCTTCCTTGCATCCCGTGGTGTCCATTATGAGACGTTGGCCCCTTACACGCCTGTCAAGAATGGCGTCTCTGAGCACTGGAACCGTACCATGGCCGACGCCGTCCACACCATGCGGGTCAAATCCGGCATCTCTGACGGCTTCTACTTCGAGGCCATGACCTACATGACATGGGTCTAGAACCGGATTCCCCACGGACCCATTCTCTTTCAGTCCACACCATACCAGCATTGGTGTGGGGAGCGAGCCGACCTGCGTCTGGCCCGGGTCTGAGGCTGCGTCGCTATCGTGTAGTTGCCTATCCCACACCAGGGTGGCAAGCTCGAGCTTCACGACCATCCTTGCACCTTCCTTGGCGTCCTGCGTCAGTCAAAGGCATGGCGTTTTCTGGGATCCCACCCAGCACTGCATCGTCAAGTCACGGGATGCCCTCTTCTTTAAGGACCTATTTCCCCACGACCTTGGTAGGTCTGGCCCGTTGATGTTCCTCCCACCACGTGGGAGAGTGGTAGGTCCATCCTCCGTTCAGCCACGTCCGGGGGCTCCATCGTCTGCGCCCACGGGTCCGTCTGCGCCGGCTGCCCCATCTGTGTCCGATAGCCCCTCAGAGCAAACTGTCCCATCTCTGTTCGACAGCCCGTCAAAGTTGGTTGCCTCGTCCTTGTCTGAGAGCCCCTCAGAGCCGGCGGCCCCATCCGTGTTCAACAACCCCTAAGCACCGGCTGTACCGTCTGTGTCCGCCAGCCCCTCAGTGCCGGCTGTTCCATCCGTGCCCGCCAGCCTCTTAAGGCCGGCTGCCCCGACCGTGTCCGCTAGCCCCTCAGCGCCGGCTGCCCCGTCCGTGCCCGTCAGCCCCTCAGGGCCAGCAGCCCCATCCATGTCCGCCAGCCCCCAGGGCCGGTTGCCCCGTCCGTGTCCACCAGCTCCTCAGGGCCGGCTGCCCTGTCCGTGCCCACCAACTCCTTAGGGCCGGCTGCCTTGTCCGTGTCTGCCAGCCCGTCAGGGCTGGCTGCCCCGTCCGTGCCTGCTAGCCCCTGAGGGCCGGCTGCCTCCTCACGTCGTCTCATGCCACAACCCCCTGTCATCCCACGAGGCTCCTCACCTCATGTCAGACCCACTTCCATAGTCGTTAGTAGGGACCCCGGCACCAAGGAATTGGGCTTGTCCACACTGTCAGTCATCACTGACCTACATCCAGGGTCAGGTTTGGGCTATGCCTTGCCCTGTCAGGAGCACCGGTATGCCGTTGTGGCCCAGCTCACACGGATGCCACCTGGGGCACGAGACACGCACGCCCTCACTATATGCTGCACGGAGCAACTAGAGGACCCATCCACCCTATGTGAGGCTCTGGCATACCTCGAGGCCGCTCACTTGGAGGCTACATGTGCCAATGAGCTTACCGCCATTCAGTAACACCACGTCTATGATCTCGTCAACCTCCCCCTGGGCCGTAAGGACATCGGCACCAAGTGGATTCTCCGGCAAAAGTGGAAGCTAGACGGGACCCTAGACAAGTACAAGGCCTGTCTCATAGCCAAGGGGTTTGCTGAGGTCCCTGGATCAACTATGTCCAGATCTTCGTCCCGGTCGATCGGTTCTCCACCAGCCGGGCGTTGTTTAGTCTGGTTGCCCAGCACGGGTGTGAACTGCATCAGATGGATGTAAGCAATGCCTTTCTCCATGGTTTACTGGAGGACGAGGAGATCTACATGGTGCAGCCTCCAGGCTTTGACGATGGCTCGGGCAAGGTTTGGACGCTACGAAAGGCCCTCTATGGCTTGAAGCAGTCAGTGAGCTGTTGGAGCTCGGAGATCAGTCGTACGCTTCTCAGCGGCGGCCTCCTTTGCAGTTCTGCCGTCCTCACGTTGTTCATCAGTCAGCGAGGTCAAACCCTCGTCGCTGTCCTGGTCTATGTCGACAACCTGCTCATCGCATTGCCGGATGCAGCTGCCTATGGTCAAGGACTTGGTGCATGCTGCCTACCAGATGAAGGACCTCGGGCCAGCACGAGTCTTCCTCGGCATGGAGCTTTAGCATGATCACTCTGTGGGCATCCTGCATGTCCATCTGGTTGCCTACGTCAAGACCTTGCCCGGGTGCTTCACTGAGGATCTGTCCCCTTGTGCTGAGAGCATCCTCACCCATTTTGTCAGAGGGCAGGCGATGCTGAAGAGCTCTGATCCAGCCGTGGTGGGGGAGCCAGTAGACGTGACCACGTATCTGCGCGTCATCCGGTCATTGATGTTCATGGCGACGACAACGCATCCAGACATTGCATTCATGTCAATCTCCTTGCACAGTTCTCTCATGAGCCGCGCCATCTCCACTTTGAGGCCGCGATCTGAGTACTGCGCTACATCGTTTCTACCCCACAGTGAGGCCTCATGTTCCGTCAACAGCCGTCCGTTGTGGCGACAAGATTCACCGACAGTGACTAGGCCGGCAGTCCGGACAGTAAGAGTCGTACCGGATGCATCTTCCTTCTTGGAGGAACGGCTATGTCCTTGTGCAGCCAAAAGCAAGGTTGCATTGTGCGTATCACTATTGAGGCTGAGTATGTAGCCCTTGGTTCTGGCAGTTGTGAGAGCGTGTAGCTGCACCACCTATTGACCGAGTTGCGTCAGTCAGTTCCGTCCATCACGTTGCACTGTGACAATGAAAGTGCCATGGCCAAAACTGATAATGACGGCGTGCACCACACTCGTTCAAAGCACATTAACGTCGAGTATCACCATGTGCATTCGTTGTTGCATGACGGCAGCATCAACATTGTGTGGGTTGAGACAACACGTCAGTTGGCTGATCTTTGGACCAAGGCACTGAAGCATGACTCGTTCAAGAAGGTTGTGAGTGCACTCTCTATTTTTCTATGAGATTCTCTCTCTCCCTGTCCGCTTAGTCTTCGTGCCCTCTGCTCGTCCATGTGCAGTGCGCCTATGAGTCATGGGGGAGTTTTGGTTTTTGTCTCACATCACTCACTTGTATTCTGTTCTGTCCTCGCGACTTGTGTACATCGGCGTGCACATGAACGACGGCGAAACACAATGCTGATGGAGTGTCTTTTGGTGTAGCCGACGTACGCTGAGGTGTACACGCAGTTTGTTGGAGCCTCCTCCCTCCGTGCTCAGCTCCATCAGCAGACGTCCTCAGCTGTCGTGCCGCCGGCAGGTATTGTCGCTGCATTGTTGGTTTTTGCATATCTCTCATTGTGCTCTGTTGTGTCCTCCCCGCTTGTGTACATTGGCGTGCAGATGACTGACGGCGAGACTCGACGCTGCTAGAGTGTTGTCCAGTGGACCCGATATACCCTGAGGCCTACTCGCAGTTCGCTGGAGCCTCCTCCCTCCGACAACGTGCTCAGCTCCATCGGCATGCCTCCTCAGCGGTCGGGTCGCCGGCGGTCACTGCCACCGTAGATGTTGTCTGCATGAACCCAGCGCTAATTCTGACTGTGCCATTGCGTCTGCAGCATCATGCTCTGCCTAGGGTCCATGTCTCTTGCTGCGTGGAACTGTTTGGCATCATGGACCGTCGTAGGCACTGCGTAGGTTCGGGCAGCCATAACTATTTGCTGCTATTTTTCTATTTAATTCTGACCGCACGACTGCATTTGCATCATCGGTATTGTGGTATGGTCCAGCTTTCAGGCAAAACAGACGGCACCCGGGTTTCGGGCTGTCGCTCGTCTGGCAGGGCTCACCGAGAAAACCTTGCCTGCCAGAAAATAGGTCCAGGACTATTTTCTGATTGCCTGGTTAGCTGAGTAACAAGTTCTCCACTAGTCGGGGGGAGCTAGAACTTGGAGGGGTTTACCATTGTTGCTCATTCTTCACTCCTAATCAGTTACTTCCAGTTTTTAGGTGCTTTCTGACGCTAACACTGGCGCGCCGTTTCTGAGCAACAAATCCAGAGCACTCACACTTAGACTCTAGAGCAGCAGACTGAGGGGGCAGTAGACTGAGCAACTTGCGTGGAAGCCCGCATGCTGCATCAACGCCGCCACTGTCCCAACCTGCGCTCTAATGTAGTTTCTATTTTGGTATCAGAGCCAAAGTGTAGCAACAGTAGACGACTGGCGTACAAGTGTCTGACTACGTCGGTGGACCCCCCATAAGCAACAGTACAGGGGAAATGCTGCCAGGTTTTCTTCCGACAGCATTGACCTGCCTGGTGGCGGTGTCAAATTTTTTCCCACGGTTACTGGGCCATGGGAAATGCTGCCGGATTTTTTTCCGGCAGCACTGACCCCCACGCTGGACTAGAGGAGGTCAGCGGCAGGCCACGTCAGGCGCTTGCTGGCAACGACGGACGTGGCAACGTCCTCCATGTGGAGTGGCTGGCCACAGGAGCCCGCAGCAGCAGGAGTAGCTTGCAGCAGCAGCAAGCAGTGGCAGCAGCAGCTAGCTGTAGTGGTGCGCAGTAGCAGCGGGCAGCAGTAGTAGCTCGCAGCAGCTCGCAGCAGTAGGAGCCTGGAGTAGCAGCCAGTAGTAGCAGCAGCGAGTAGCAGCAGGAGCAGCAACAGTAGCAGCAGCACCAGCAACAGTAGTAGTGAGAAGCAGGAGCAGCGAGCAGGAGCAGTAGCAGCGAGCAGCAGCAGCAACAACCGCAGTAGCTACAACTGCCCACAGCCCGCTGCTCGTAGTGAGCAGCAAGCAGGCACCAGCGAGAATTAAGCTCACTGCTTGCAACGAGTAGTGAGCTCGCTGTGACGAGCAAAAAGAACAAACAAGAAAAAAAAACCAAGGAAAAAAAGAATCCCCCACCCCACCAACAGCATTGCTGTGGCTGCCGCCACCGCCACAACCACTACAGCAGCCGCAGTAGCACGTAGCAGCTTAGCNGAGTAGCAGCCAGTAGTAGCAGCAGCGAGTAGCAGCAGGAGCAGCAACAGTAGCAGCAGCACCAGCAACAGTAGTAGTGAGAAGCAGGAGCAGCGAGCAGGAGCAGTAGCAGCGAGCAGCAGCAGCAACAACCGCAGTAGCTACAACTGCCCACAGCCCGCTGCTCGTAGTGAGCAGCGAGTTGCTGACCGCAAACTCGCTGCTCGTAGTGAGCAGCAAGCAGGCACCAGCGAGAATTAAGCTCACTGCTTGCAACGAGTAGTGAGCTCGCTGTGACGAGCAAAAAGAACAAACAAGAAAAAAAAACCAAGGAAAAAAAGAATCCCCCACCCCACCAACAGCATTGCTGTGGCTGCCGCCACCGCCACAACCACNAGCAGCAAGCAGTGGCAGCAGCAGCTAGCTGTAGTGGTGCGCAGTAGCAGCGGGCAGCAGTAGTAGCTCGCAGCAGCTCGCAGCAGTAGGAGCCTGGAGTAGCAGCCAGTAGTAGCAGCAGCGAGTAGCAGCAGGAGCAGCAACAGTAGCAGCAGCACCAGCAACAGTAGTAGTGAGAAGCAGGAGCAGCGAGCAGGAGCAGTAGCAGCGAGCAGCAGCAGCAACAACCGCAGTAGCTACAACTGCCCACAGCCCGCTGCTCGTAGTGAGCAGCAAGCAGGCACCAGCGAGAATTAAGCTCACTGCTTGCAACGAGTAGTGAGCTCGCTGTGACGAGCAAAAAGAACAAACAAGAAAAAAAAACCAAGGAAAAAAAGAATCCCCCACCCCACCAACAGCATTGCTGTGGCTGCCGCCACCGCCACAACCACTACAGCAGCCGCAGTAGCACGTAGCAGCTTAGCAGTAGCAGTAGTAGCTGCAACAGCAACAGTAGTAGCAATAGCAGCAACAGAAGTAGCAATAGCAATAGTAGCAACAGCAGAAACAACATCTGTAGTAGCTGCAGCCACAGCAGCTCTACCAACAACCGCAGCAGCTACAGCTGTAGCAGTTGCTGCAATAGCAGGTCAGCAGCTATAGCAGCAGCAATGACTTCAGCCGTGCAATAGCGGCTCCAACAACAAGCGTTGCTGACGTCAGTAGCCTTCCGCTGACGTCACTGCTGATGTCACTACAGACGTCATTAACACACACAAAAAACAATAGAAGGGGGGGAAGAAACTCAATGGCAACAGTAGTAGCATCTAACGCAAGCAGCACCTGCTGACGTCAGCCGTCCTTGGCTGACGTCAATACTCACATCAGCAGCACAAAGAAAAACAGAGAAAGGGACACCAACACCATGGCTAACAGTCCCACTAGGGAGGGGTCCTCCTCCGTTGGGAGGACCCCCAAGGGGGGTACCCCCCGTTTCTTCTTGCAACAGCTGCAGTAGCTGCAGCAGCAGTAGTAGTAGTAGCAGTAGCAGTAGCAACAGTAGCAGCAGTAGTCCACAGGCTCTGTCACCGACGCCTCCGACCCCCTAGCCGCCATCTAACAACAGCTTACAGCTCTGACGCAGCAGCTTACAACACTTCAGCCGTCGGCCTCTCAGACTCACACTAGTGGCCCGCTGCCTTTCATCCCTCCTAGGCACGCAAGCCGCGTTGTGTCTGCTACTATGCATTACTTTGCGTAGCTGCAGACTGAGCGCCTACGGCAAATTGTGACCTCAGTCCTTGGCCCCACTCTAGGCGCCGGGTCCAAGGACTTCGAGACACCGCCCCCGCCGATCCAGGCCGGTGAGCAGTTCCGGAGCTGGGAGCTCAGCTTCCGCATCTAGGCGCAGGGTGAGGGCTTGTGGGTATACTACACCCTTTCGTACGACTCCATCCTGGCCGACAAGCTGTATGATGGTCGTGCTACATGCGTTCTCATCCCCGTCGCTCCTCTGATGTCCCGCCTAGCCCTAGAGCCCTTCATCGGCGACTTCACCTCTAGCGAGACACCAGACCTTGCTTCTGTATGGCATGTTCTCACTCGTCCCCATCATCTATCTAGCGAGGCTAAGACCAGCCGATTGCTGCGGGAGTTCAACTCCCTACACATGGGAGAGACCAAGACAGTCACCACCTACTGACAGTGGGCTGAGGACATTCTCGGTCGCCTCGGCACCTCTGCTTGACCCCCTCTCTTCGCGTTCCTCACCATCAAGCGCGGTTCCACCAGTGCGTATGCGGACGTCTTCGTCCATTACTCCCAAGAGGTCCTCTCCACCATGGCGGCCTAGGGCACCCTCATGTCCTGGGCATACGAGCTCTTCCTTAGGATTGAGGAAGCTCATTTGGAGTCCCACCTCCAGCGCACAAAGGCCTCGCCTCACTTGCCGTCGCCTCCGTGGCCGTCGCCTCCCTTGCAGCAGCAACTTCCACTAGCTCCTCGTTGCCAGGAAAGAAGAAGCATCGGGGCAAGAAGGGTAAGGGTCAGTAGCAACAGCAGAAGCAACATTCAACTGGGTCCACTGGCAGTGGCTTGGTCTGCCACAACTGTGGCCAGCCAGGGCATGGGTGGTACACATGCCTGCTACCGACGGACGAGGCTCGCGTCATCGCCACCATGCAGTGCCAACGGGAGCTTCGTCTCGCCTCTGCCGCCATCACTATCGCTGCCTCCGACGCCTCAATCCCATCCAACAGCTCCACTCCTCCGACCGCGACCCCGGTCCTGCAGACGCCAGCTCCTCAGCAGCATCATCCGCAACCGTCGGCGTAGCCGTTCCCTTCACCAAGGTAGTCTTCTTTCTATCCGGGCTCCGGCGTCGTCACTCCGCACTCCATCTTCACTCTCGGGCCGTCCACACATGAGCGACCGTTGGAGTAGTTCATTGCACTCTAGCTCGACCTGCCTCCTCCTCCCCCCCAGGGAAGTGCGATTTGCGGTACCTCCTGCTCGACCCCCTCGCCCTACATGACTGAGACTGAGCTGCGGTCGTGCCATGCCTCCTCGTCTGTCTTGTCGTCTCCCATGGTCTCCCTTGTTCCCCTCCATGACAAAATCGCATGGCTTGATGATTGGAAGTCTCGGTTTGCACCCCCTTCCATCGCGTCCGCGCCTCTTGCTTGCTCCCATGGACTGTTAGGGATCTGGGGACTCCGGCCTAGGACCCGACCAAGACCTGGATCATCGACTCCGGGGCCACGCATCACATGACGGCCTCTAGCGAGGCCTTCAGTATGCTTGGTCCTGTTGGTGATGTCTCCGGGGTCCGGACGGGCTCCGACTAGGTGTTACCTGCCAGCGGCGTTGGTGTCGTTTGTTTCCGTGGTCCTGCCTATGATTTCTTCCTGACTGATGTCCTTCTTGTCCCCGGTCTTGAGCTCAGCCTCCTGTGTGTTACTGCCCTTGACCGCATGAGCATGGACGTTGTGCACTCGCGTGGTATTGGCACTGTGTCGTTGCGTCCGTCCGGTCTTTTCGTTCTCCACGCCACCGCCAGTGGCAACCTGTGGCACGAGCCTCGCATGTCTTCCTCTCCCTCTGTCGCCTCCTCGTCAGCCACTGCAGGCCATGTGCTTATCACCAGCACGCTTTCTCTATAGCACACCCGTCTCTTGCACCGCCCCTTTGCCACATCCACTCTGCTGCCATCGATAGCATGCTCCGCACCCAGCCGGGCAAGGGCCTTGACCCTAAGACTTTCCCTTTGCAGTGCCCCATGGAGTGCGTTGATTGCGCTCAGGGCAAAATGCACCGGTCCACACACCCTTTATCCGCCTCCTGTGCGTCCGCCCCTCTCGACCTGGCCCATTCCGACGTCATGGGTCCTCTCCCTATTGAGTCCGTCGGCGAGCATGTCTGTTATGTCATCACCCTCACTGACGACTACTCTCGCTATCGCTGGGTCTTCTGACCTTTGACAGAAGAGCGATGTCATACGTGCCATTCAGGACTGGCTTGTCTTTGCGGAGCGCGTGTGTGGTCAACCTCTTCACCGCTTTTGCTATGATCGTGGTGGTGAGTACATGGGCAAGACCACAACGTTTCTTGCCTCCCGCGGTATCCACCACGAGACGGCCGCGCCCTACACGCCCGCCCAAAACGGCATCTCCGAGAGGTGGAACGGTACCATGGCCGATGCCGTCCACACCATGCGGGTTGAGTCTGGCCTCTCCAATTGCTTCTAATTTGAAGCCATGGCGTACATGACATGGGCCTGGAACCGGATTCCTCATGGACCCCTTCCCCGCCAGTCCACGCCGTACCAGCAGTGACGGGGTGAGCAAGCTGACCTCCGCCCTGCTCGCGTGTGGGGTTGTGTGGCCATTGTGTGGCTACCCGCCCCGCAGCAGGGCGACAAGCTCGCCCCCCACGGGCGTCCTTGCACCTTTCCTTGTGTCTCTCGTCAGTCCAAGGCTTGGCGCTTCTGAGATCCCTCCCAACACTACATCGTTGAGTCCCGCGATGCCCTCTTCTCTGAGGAGCTGTTTCCTCGTGATCTTGTTCGCTCCGGCTCCTCGGTATCCCTCCCGTCGCGTGGGGAAGTGGTGAGTCCGTCCTCCGTCCTGCCGCTTCCGGGCGGCACATCACTTAGTCCCTCCGAGCCAACAAACCCTGTGGCTCGCTGGCCCCTCCGGGCCGACGGTCCTAGATGCGCCCGCTGGCCCCTTCGTGCCGACAGTCCCAGATGCGCTCGCTTGCCCCTCCGGACCGGCAGCCCTAGACGCGCCCGCTGGCCCTTGCGGGCCGGCGGTCCTAGATCCGCCCGCAGACGCCTTTGGACCGACAGTCCCAGATGCGCCTACTGGCGCCTCCGGGCCGGCAGCCCTAGTCGTGCCCGCTGGCCCCTCTAGGCCAGTGGCCCAAGTCACATCCATTGGTCCTTCCGGGCCTGCCGCCCTAGTCGTGCCCGTCGGCCCCTCCGGGCCGGTGGCCTCAGTCGCGTCCACTGGTACCTTTGGCCTGGGAGCCCGTCCGCCTTCGTTTGCCTGTCATATTCGGTGCCATCTCATGCCCTACCGCGCTACACACGTGGCCTAGGTGGCAGCCTCCGACCCAGGCCGTCGGTTAGCGTGCAGACCGCTACACCTCGCCCTGTGGCGTCTCAGCCCCTGTCGCTCCACGTGTCTCTTCCACTCCTACGGTCGTGAGTGGGGACCCTGGCACCAAGGCCATTGGCCTGACCACTTTGGCTGTCATCGCAGATCTTCACCCTGGCTCTGCACTGTGCTACGCCATGCTCCATCACGAGCATCGGCATGCTCTCATGGATATACTCGCACGCATCCCACCTGGAGCTCGAGACGCACACGCCCTCTCAGTCCGCTCCATAGATAGCCTGGAGGACCCAGCCACCCGGCGTGAGGCTCGAGCTTCTCCTGAGGCCACACACTGGGATGCTGCCTGCGCTGACAAGCTCGCTGCTATGCGGCAGCACCACGTGTATGACCTCGTCGACCTCCCTCCAGGTCGGAAAGCCATTGCTGACAAGTGAGTCTTTTGGCGCAAATGGAAGCCCGACGGGTCCTTGGACAAGTACATGGCCCGCCTCACAGCCAAGGGGTTTGCTCAGGTCTCTGGGGTCGATTACGACAAGATCTTTGCCCCAGTTGGCAGATTCTCCACGAGCCGAGCGCTCTTCACTCTGGTTGCCCAGCATGGGTGGGAGCTGTATCAGATGGACATGAGAAATGCCTTCCTCCATGGTTCACTGGAGGGTGAGGAGCTCTACATGGTGCAACCTCCAGGCTTCGACGACAAAACTGGGAGAGTCTGGTGGCTGCGAAAGGCCCTCTACGGCCTGAAGCAGCCGCCTTGGTGTTGGAACTAGGAGATCAGCAACACGCTCCTTCGCGGCGGCCTTCAGCGTAGTATCGTTGACCCCGCACTATTCGTTAGCCCGCGAGGCCAAAACCCTCTCCACTGTCCTGGTCTACGTCGACGATCTCCTCATTGCGTCGCTTGACATGGTTGCCGTCCAGCGTGTCAAGGACTTGCTGCACACCAACTACCAGATGAAGGATCTCCGGGTCTGCCCGAGTCTTCCTGGGCATGGAGCTCGTGCATGATCTCTCCGAGGGCATCCTGCACGTCCACCAGGCTGCCTACATGCGGACCCTGCCCACTCGATTCGCCGAGGACTTGCCCCTCGTGCCCAGCGCATCTTCACACATGTCACCTGATGGCCAGGTGAAGCTGAAGAGTCCTGACCCAGCCATTGTGGAGGAGCCAATTGACGTGACCACGTATCTACGAGTCATGGGGTCACTGATGTTCCTGGCAATGACGACGCGCCTAGACATCGCGTTTGCCGTCAATCTCCTGGCTCAATTTTCTCAGGAGCCGCATCACCTCCATTTTGAGGTCGTGATCCGAATACTACGGTGCGTCGTCTCGACCCCTCGGCAAGGTCTCATGTTTCGTCGCCAGCCGTCTCTTGTCGCGGTGGGCTACATTGACAGTGGCTACACTGGCAGTCCCGACAGTAAGAGTCGCACAGGCTGGATCTTTTTGATCGGCGGCACGGCTGTGTCCTGGTGCAGTGGCAAGTAGGGGTGTATTGCATGCAACACTGCTGTGGCTGAGTACATGGCCCTTGGCTCAGGCGCGTGTGAGAGTGTGTGGTTGCATCGTCTATTTTCCGAGTTGCATCGGTCCGTCGCATCCATCATGTTGCATTGTGACAATGAGAGTGCCATGGCCATCGCCAACAATGATGGCGTGCATCACACACGCACAAAGCACATCAACGTTGAGTATCACTATGTGCGTTCATTGTTGCATGATGGTAGCATCAGCATTGAGTGGGTTGACACAGCACGACAGTTGGCTGACTTCTTGACCAATGCATTGAAGCGCGACTCGTTCAAGAAGGCTGTGAGTTCAGTTGGCGTGCGTCCGTGAGTGGCTCTCTCTGTCCCTGCTTGCATCTCGGTGTGCCCTGGGGGAGTTTGGTTGTTGACTGTGTCTCTGCCCGCACATGTGCACTATGCCTGTGAGTCATGGGGGAGTGTTGGTTTTTGTGCATCTCTTATTGTGCTCTGTTGTGTCCTCCCGGCTTGTGTACATCGACATGCAGATGACTGACGGCGAGACTCGACACTGCTGGAGTGTCATGCGGTGGAGCCAACGTATGTTGAGGCCTCCTCACAGTTCGCTGGAGCCTCCTCCCTCCGGTGACATGCTCAGCTCCATCGGTAGGCCTCCTCGGCGGTCGGGCCGCCGGCGGTCGCTGCCACCGCAGATGCTGTCTACATGAACTCATCGCTAATTCTGACTGTGCCATTGCGTCTGCAACATCATGCTCTCCCTGAGGTCCATGTCTCTTGCTACGTGGCACTGTTTGGCATCATGGACTGTCGTAGGCACTGCCTAGGTTCGGGCAGCCATTACTCTCTGCTGCTATTTTTTTAGTTGTTTCTGACTGCACGACTGCGTTTGCAGCGTTGGCATTATGGTATGGTCCAGTTTTCAGGCAAAACGGACGACGCCCGGGTTTTGGGCTGTCAGTCGTCTAGCAGGGCTCACCGAGAAAACCCTGCCTGCCAGAAAACAGGTCCAGGACTGTTTTCTGATTGGTTGGTCAGCTGAGTAACAGGTTCTACACTAGTGGAGGGGAGTTAGAACTTGGAGGGGTCTCCCATTGTTGCTCGTTCTTCACTCCTAATCAGTTACTTCTAGCTTTTAGCTGCTTTTCTGACGCTAGCACTGGCGCGCGTGTTTCTAACAAATCCAGAGCACTCAGACTTAGACTCTAGAGCAGTATACTGATAGGGCAGCACGCTGAGCAACTTGCGTGGAAGCCCGCACGCTGCATCAACACCGTCACTTCCCCAACATGCGCTCTAGTGTATTCTCTATTACTGCCTGTACACGTCTAGCATCGTGTTCGACTGTATTGTTGCGTTCACAGCGCTATGTCATGTCTAGGGTCCAAGTTTCATGATTTTCGGGCACTCTTGGCATCGGGGACTAGCATAGATGCTGCATGGGTTTAGGTAGCCATAACTCCTTAGCGCTACTTTTCTATCTAATTCTAACTGGACGACTACATTTGCAGCGTGTGTATTATTGTATGGTCCAGTTTTCAGGCAAAACGGATGACGCCCGGTTTTGGGCTGTTGGCCATCTGGCAGGTCTCGCCGAGAAAACCTGCCTGCCATAAAATAGGTCTATTTTCCGATTGGCTTAGAAACTGAACAACAAGTTCTAGAGAGCTGGGTGGGAGCTAGATTTTGGAGGGGTCTCCCTTTGTTGCTCATTCTTCTTTCTTAATCTGTCACTTCCAGTTTTCAGTTGCTTTCTGGCGCTAACACTGGACCGCTCATCTCTGAGTAACAAACCCAGAGCACTCAGATTTGACTCTGGAGCGGCAGACTGAGGGGCAGCTGACTAAGCAACGAGCGTGGAAGCCCTCACGCTGCATGAGCAACACAAGTGCCCCAACTTGCGTTTTAGTTCAGTTTCCAACTCACACTACATTCGTGTAGTGTCGACCTCACTGAGAAGATGCAAGGAAGCTTCCTAGCAACACCCCCGTTGATCAGGCGTCAGTGCTTGATCAGACGGTGACGACAGTCACAAGTCGTGCACGCAACGACAAGAGTTTGGCTACGGGACACAAGGCAAAGTGTCTGAATACTTCAATAGCATTTGCAGAGAGAGTTAACAAATGACAGGTCCATGGCCTAAATACCTGCCGCAGTCCAAGAGTTGTCCTAAAACCGGCCCAAAACCACTGTTTTGGCCATAACTCTGTGCACACATGTCAGAATGCTACGCCGTCTGAACCTAGACGTGCAGGATCACAAGACGGACGCTACGACTGGTCACATGTATGCATCAATCATCAGACCATGGACACGCAATGCAAAAACATGCAAATCGGGCTCATGGCCAGTCCGCCGAAAAGACTCCTGCAAGCTACAGAAAGAATAGCAGGGAGTCTCGGCAGTGTCCGGGGCTCCAGAACGGTAGTCGACCAGCTCCAAGCTGGTAGTCCGTCGCCCGTCGTCCCTCCGATGTCACCAGGGCCCGCCTCAGGGATCTGCACGAGTATGGACACGGCCGAGTGGTCACAGTAGACTGTACAAGAACGTCACAAATCACAACACTCCCCCATGACCCAATCGTACGCATGTCCATACACGTGCAGCACTGGGACAAGTACAATAGTGAGCGTGAAACAGATGAGACACAGACACACATCCCACACTCAACCACCCTCAGGCATGGGGGGAAGCCCAACAGAACGAACGACCACCAGGAACTTTCCGTGAGCCAGAATCTTCGTGAAGAAATGAGCACGCTGCAGGTTAGTGCCAACCCACATGACGGGGATCACGTGTCTCTCCACCAGATCATGTACAAATTGATGCTCAACCGCAATGTGCTTCGTGCGAGCGTGAAAGACACCGGAGTTCTCCGCAATGGCGAGAGCACTCTGGTTGTCGCAACGAAGCAGAATGGTGGGTACTGACTGACCAAGCTCAAGAAACAGGCAATGCAGCCAATTCGCCTCAGCAGCCCCTGCGCTTAAAGCAACGCACTCTGCCTCCGACGAGCTACGAGCGTTTAACGCCTGCGATCTTGCACGATCTCCATACCAAGAAACACCGATGCAGGACCGAGGTCCTTGAACCTATAGGCAGTCTGAAGGACAGCCTTGGCCTCCTTCACGACCTCCAGGGAAGGATATGCGATCAGAAGGTCATCGACATAGACCAGGATGGTGGTGAACCGCTCGAGTGTCGGTAGGATGAAGAGAGAGGGATCTGCCTCGCTCTGTACATATCCCGCACGAGTCAAAGTGCAGGTGATCTCCCATTCCCAACACCGCGGAGACTGCATGAGGTCGTACAAGGACTTGCGCAAGCGCCAGATCTTGTCACCGTCCTCAAAGCCTGGTGGCTGAGCCACGTAAATATCCTCATCTAGAGAGCCATGGAGGAACGCATTGTTCACATCCATCTGGTGCAGATCCCAGTAATGCTGAGCCACTACACCGAACAGAGCTCGAGCTGAGGTCATGCGGCCGACAGGGGCAAAAGTGTTAGTGTAATCGACCCCCTCAATCTGCGAGTACCCCTTGATCACCAAGCGGGCCTTGTAGTGTTCCAGTGAGCCATCTGGCTTCACTTTCTTGCAAAAGACCCACTTGACCTGAATAGTCTTCCTCCCAGACGGAAGGTCGACGAGCTTGTAGACTTTATGCTCTCGGATAGCGCGAAGCTCATCCTCACAGGTAGCTCTCCAAGCGTCAGCATCCTGTGATGAGAGAGCTTCCCTCAGAGTGCCCGGGTCGGGCGCCACAGAGGGAGAGCTCTGCGTGGCAAGAGCACACGCCTCGGTGCTAGGCCTGACGACCACAGGATCAGCGGCTGCATTACATGCAATATGGAACTCGCGAGTGACGAGATCGTGCCCTACGGGGCACGCTGGATGTACCTCTGTGAGCTTAGTACGGACACTCAGGCCTAGGGCCTTTGTGCCGGGGTCACCACTCGCGATGCTACGAGAGGGGCGCCTGGGTGCGGGGCCCGACGCTCGCTGAGCTCCGGAATCCAGTGGTCGAAGACGACCACTAGGCTCACGGGAGTAACGTGGGCTCGAGGGGCGCACCTCAGGTTGAGGGACAGGTATGACCACAGCTGGTGGGGGCTGAGGCAAGGCAGCCGGTGATGCCGTGCGAGGAGACGCGTGTGTGGGGGACACGGGGCTCGATGTGCCAGCAGGAGCAGGCAAGACTGGACCTGACACAGAGGCAGGAGTGCCAGCAGACGCAGGTACGGGAGTAGGTGAGACTGGACCAGACACAGAAACAAGAGTGCCGGCTGACTCATGTACTGGCGCAGAAGTAGGTGCGGGAGCTGAAGCAGGGACACCTGTGGGGTGTGAAACAGGCTGTACGGGCGAGGTCTCTGGACCGACATCGATGATCGCCGGGTCATCAAGGGCCGGGGAGCGAGAGGTGAAGGGGGCTTGAACGGACACATCAGCCTGATGAGAGGTGCTCGTTGGCGTAGAAGTCTCCCCCATCCGTTGAGAACCCTCACAAGTAGGAACATGCGTGGCGGAGAGTGCCGTGATCAAACTCAGGTCACGGTAGGTGAGAGACTAAAAAAAGAGCGCGTCGCGGGACTCAATGACGCGACGACGAGTAGGGTCCCAGAAGCGCCAAGCCTTCGACCATGGGGAAATGCCTACAAAGGTACACAAGCGGCCCCGGGGTGAGACCTTGGAACCCTGCTGGTCCTCGGTGTACCACACGGAGGCCAGGGATCCCGAGACGCGAGCGAGACAAAGGTCACCACGATGTCCAAACCAGAGCTCATACGGTGTAATATGGTCCGGAAGCGGACCGTGCGGGATGCGGTTCCAGGCCCACGTCATGTAGGCGAAGCCCTCAAAAGCGAAGGACTCAGGGAGACCGGACTCAGACCGCATAGCGTGAACACCATCCTCCATGGTGCGGTTCCAATGCTCGGAAACACCGTTCTGCTGAGGGGTAGCAGGAGCGGAGACCGGGTCAAAAATCCCGTGCTCGGCAAAGACTCCGTCCATCTCGCGAAGGAACTCACCGCCGCGATCCGAGCGGAAAGCATGCAGCGTGTGATGTGACTGACGCTCAGCCATCACTAGCCAGAGTCGAACCGCAAGGGCGGCGTCGCTCTTTTGGCACAGGCTGTAGACCCACCGCATCTAGGTAAAGTCATCAGTCAGAGTCAGAACATACCGGCCTCGATCAGATAAGGACTCGACCTGAAGAGGACCGAGAAGGTCCGAGTGAACTAACTCGAGTGGCTGAAGCGCTCGGGAACGAGAGTCAGGGTAGGTGCATCGGTGCATCTTCCCCTGAGCGCAAAAGAGACAGTCAGTCTTGGGTGGCTTCTCGAAAGAAGTGACATCAAGACCGAGCGCTGGCTGTGTCCGAATGAGCTTCGACACAGTATTGGAGCCCACGTGACACAGACGACGATGAAGCAACCGCTGGTGTTCCGGAGATGGAACACCAGTGACAAAAACCCGAGCGGAGGAGGAAGGGGAGCAAGGGGAGGAGATACGAGAGACGCGATACAGATCATCTACAATAGAGGCACTAAGGACAACACTGCGAGTATCAGTAGCAGTCACAGTCGCTGAGTCTGCGGTATGCTCCATTGAGAGACCCATCAGTGTGCAGGCACGCGCAGAAAGCAGGCTGAGCTCAAGATCAGGCACAAACAACACGTCAGAAACGTACAAGGGGCCAGACGGATCGTCGAAACATACAACCCCAACACCATGGACTGGCAAGGACTGGCCAGAGCGTGTACGGACGGAACAGACAGACGTGACAGGACCAAGAACAACAAAATCACTACGACGACACGTCATGTGATGAGTGGCACCAGAATCGATGATCCAAGTGCCACCGGAGTCACGACTAGTGGACGTCACTGTACAACGGGCAATGGAACACCCGGCATCAGAGGGACGCTAAGCCGTCAGTGGGGAGGAGCGACGCCGGACACAAAGATGAGACTCATGAACCCAATTGGTGCAGTCAGGCCCATCATCATCACATGCTGACTGTGCTCCCCCACACGTGTCGTCACGAGTCACAGGAACGGACGGACAGACAGTCTGTGGACCACCCGACGATGACAACACACTCGCACCTCCCTGAAAGCGGAGCGCCAGAAGGTGTCGGAGCTCAGCGATGGTGCGGTCGTGTGGGTCCGGATCGCTGCTACTCACTTGTGGAGAAGCGAGAACAGCTACAGTCGTTGCCGCCACGCGTCCGGAGGAAGGCGAGGATGACGTGCTGGACGTGGAACGGAGGGCGTGTACAGCCTGGAGCCCACAAGTAATCCGCGCCCAGTCGAGTGGCTGTTTGCACTCGGTGTAGCGATGGGCGCCTCCACAGTTGTAGCAGTGAACTGAACGTCCCCTGCTACCACTGGAGGACGACTGCTTCTGTGACTGGTGCTGACCTGACCCACGCTTCCCCTTCTTCTTCTTCCCCTGAGTTGCTGCTGCAACACCCTGTGTCTGAGTGGGTGTGGGCGGGGCCGAAGAGGAGGAGGAAGACGAGGATGTGATGGAGGATGAAGAAGGAGACTGCAGGAGGGATGATGGTGGTGATGCGACGACTGCTACAGCAAGGGAAGTCTCCTGATGAGCCACTGCTGCCTCGCGGGCTGAAGTCACCTGGAGGAAGAGCTGATGCACCCAAGGGAGAAGCTGCAGAGTGGCTGAAAATGGCTCGAGGACAGCGTCGCTGTATCATGTGAAGATGTCAGCATACTCAAGGCGAACTCTGAGCATCATCGTACGGAGCGCCCACAGCTGTGTGCCTCCGGAGGTCCCAAGGTGCGTGTAGATCCGCATGGCGCGTCGCCAGTAATCGGCTGCAGGCTCTGCAGGCCCCTGACGGAGAGAGTGGAAGGCACGAATGTGTGCTGCACGGGTGGCATGCGTCTCTGCGGCCAACAAGGATAAGGCCAGATCCCAACCTCTACGTGGATCAGTGACGGTGCCTGTGCCGGGCTTGCCAAGTAAGGGGCAGAAGTCTACGACAGTCTCGCGTGGCATGGCATAGAGGAGTCCGCGCATCGCTCTGGCTTCTGTCAGCACCTGTGCTGGGTCTGTAGGCTGATACGGGCTGTGGTAATAGGGCCACACGCCCTCTGAAGTAGCCCAAACCTGAAAGAGGATCTCCCAGCAGTCGAAGTCGTCCTCAGTGATGTACCGTGGAGGTGGTGTCTCAAAGTCCTTGGGTTGCCGCTCCGTGGGGAGAGCAACCGTAGGCCGAGGGGGACGAGGGACGGGGAAGACTCCAGGAAGGGGATAGTCACCGGGATAGACGGGTGACGATCGCACCATAGGAATCCGAGGATATCTGGTGCCCGTCTGCAGTTGACGGAGGCGCTCCTGAACAACTCGAATCTCATGATGCGAGGAGTCGTCTGTCATGCCTGGCATGAATGGCTCATCATCCAGGAGGTCAGGAGGTGGTGGGCCAGGTCGAGCTCCTGTAACGGGTGCCTGAGCCGACTGCTGTGTAGAGACCGCGACGCCGGCAGCTCCCTCAGAAACCTGCCGTGGGACTGTGGACTGGCCACGCAGAAGCTCAGTCAGCGTACAGATGGCATCAGTCTGCTCCCGCTGTAAGCGACGCATCTCAACCTGCTAGCTCCGTAGGTCCTCAATGGCCTGCGAGCATGGGCTCAGGACCCTAGAAGAGGAGGAGGAGGGATCATCTATCGCCTTCCCTTTGTTGTCCGACGAGTTCATGTCGCCTCTCAGTATGGATCGACAGGTCAGGTTTGTCGGATTTCAAAAGCGTCAGATTTTCTCGAGGAGTTGAGACACTAGCAATTGTTTACTGTCCGGCCAAAACTTTGGCCAAGTATGGTGCTAACGTCAGCATGTGGTTGCTGACGTCAGCACGACCTGATGACGTGAGCAAGCAAAAATGCTGACGTCGGCTCGACTCCCTATCTCCTTTTTTTCTCTCGTGGTTCTGTGCAAGGGTGCAGCCGCTCTGCGGCGGCTGCGCAGAAGTTGCGCGGAGGCTGCGCAGCAGCTTCCGCTCAGTTGCTGCTGCTGCAGCTGTGCTGTCAGCTGCAGCAACGGCTGCGTGGCTGCGTGCGCAGCAGTGGCAGCAGCGGCTGCGCAATGGCGCTGTTGCTGCTGCGCGCTGCGGCTGCTGCTCGTTGCCGCCGCCGCGCGCTGCTGCTGGTGCTGCTGCACTGCTGTTGCAGCAGCTACTGCTGCTCTGCTTCTGCCGCCGCGGCTATCGCTGCTGCTGCTGCTGCGCTGCTGTTGCTGCTCTGGTACTGCCGCCGCTCGCTGCTGCTGCCGAGGCCGCCGCTGCGGCTGCGGACGGCGGCTGCACTCGCTGCAGCCGCCACGCGCTCCTGTAGCTGTTGCTACGGCGCTGCTGCTGCTGCCGCTGCTGCTGCTGGTACTGGACTGCTATGCTGCTGCTGGCACGGTGGCAACGCTACTGCTACGGTCTCACGTGATGGGTGTGGGCTGCGTCGACAGCGACCGGTTGTCCTCGACAGGCCCCAGTGGATCTGCTGCAGCGGTGACTCTCAGTGCTGCTGCTCTGCTGCGTCTCTGCTGCGCAGCTCAGTGAGATCTGTCTCACCGCTCTGATACCATGAGAAGATGCAAGGAAGCTTCCTAGCAATACTCCCGTTGATCAGGCGTCAGTGCCTGATCAGACGGTGACGACAGTCACAAGTCGTGCACGCAACGGCAAGAGTTTGGCTTGGGGACACAAGGCAAAGTGTCTTAATGCTTCAATAGCACTTGAAGAGAGAGTTAACAAATGATAGGTCCATGGCCTAAATACCTGCCGCGGCGCAGAACGGGTGTCGCACGCGGCGGTCCAAGAGTTGTCCTAAAACCGGCCCAAAACCACTGTTTTGGCCACAACTCTGCGCACACATGTCAGAATGCTACGCCGTCTGAACCTAGACGTGCAGGATCACAAGACGGACGCTACGACTGGTCACATGCATGCATCCATCATCAGACGATGGACACACAATGCAAAAACATGCAAATCGAGCTCATGGCCAGTCCGCCGAAAAGACTCCTGCAGGCTGTAGAAAAAACAGCAGGGAGTCCCGGCAGTGTCCGGGGCTCCGGAACGGTAGTCGACCAGCTCCAAGCTGGCACTCCGCTGCCCGTCGTCCCTCCGATGTCACCGGGGCCCGCCTCAGGGATCTGCACGAGTATGGACACGACCGAGTGGTCACAGTAGACTGTACAAGAACGTCACAAATCACAACACTCACAACCCAATGGTCTTCTCTAGTTGTCCACTTGCCGCGTGCAAGTTGTTGCTCTAATGGCCTTTTGGGTTACGTAGTAATCAGTGTCATCAAAATTTAGACAAAAAGTTGGAAGTGTAATTTCGGCATAGATTCGCGTTTTTGTCTCATGTTTACATCGCATTGGTCACACAAGGCAACCAGCAGCGCATGCCTCACAGCTGTGCTTAGCCAATGTGTGCTTTGACGCAGAAGTCATGTTGCAAAGCATTGTCATGGTCTTCCTTACCTTTCCACATTGTGGTTGCTAGGCCAAGGGATATCAGTGTGGGAGAGGCACCCATTTGCGAAAACTCCCACATTCAAGGACTTTCATACCCTCAAAACCTCCACCTGACCATCACATGTTTCAAGATATGTACAGCAAGTGAATGCCTAGCTGGCTGATCTGCCCAAGTGATGCGCTTTGAAGGTGTGGGGCAATCAAAGCTGGCCACACATGACGAAGAAAAAAAACCATCGAGGAAAAGAATGCAGAGACGAGTCCCAAACACATTTCTGTTGTGCCCATCAGCCTCCATACTAGAAGACTAGCTTCAAACCCATCACGTTCATGATACCCCATGCCCACCGTGTCCACCCGTCAAAGAGGAGCCATTTCTTTACGATTCTCGATGCCACTGTCATTGGAGGACTGGGTCTGTGACGTCGCTGTGCACTTCGGTCGCGCTCAGACCACTGTCTCTGTTGCCGTTGCCACAGCCTTGCCGCGCCAGATGTTCTCTCTGCAGCTCTGCCAGTCGTGTGCACACGTCGTCCATCGACGGCCGCTTGCGCCCTGGAATCTGTAACAGTAAATGACATTGCACCGCGCACAGAACAGAGCCTCAGCACAGGAGGGGAAGCACTGACATAGACCTGCATTGTGGATGTGATGCTTACCGCAAAAGACAAAGGCTAAGGCGAAGGCAGTNGGCAGTGACGGCCTCAGGCAAAACCACACAGTTTCACATACGAACCATGCCGAGTCTACATCATGCAGCCTGAGTGTGAGCATGCTCTCATACGCCTGCACCCAGTTTTGGCAAGGAGCGCACCTTACGCCTTACGCCTAAGGCGCAAGGCGCACGCCTTACGCCCCAAGGCGTAAGGCGTAAGCGCGCCTTACGCCCCAAGGCGAACCCCACTTATAATGTGGGCGCGCCTTTTTCAATCAATGGCTGCACAACCTCACCATTTCCCTCCATTCCTCCCGATGTATCTCCACGTCCCTCTGGGAAGTTTCTCAACCATACACCCTTCTGCTCCGACAAGCTTCCAACTAACCCCCTGTGTTCTCTTGAACGTAGGGGGTTCGTTGGAATACAGGGAGTTCGTTGGAATGCAGGGGGTCAGTTGGAGCGCAGGGGGTTAGTTGGAATGCAGGGGGTTAGCTGGAATGCAGGGGGTTAGTTGGAATGCAGGGGGTCAGTTGGAGCGCAGGGGGTTAGTTGGAATGCAGGGGGTCAGTTGGAATGTAGGGG
>SZWC01012062.1:77487-88466 GCA_023375785.1 Penium margaritaceum
GCATTGAGGAAGCTCGTCTGGAGTCCCAGCTCCATCGCACGGAGGCTCTTGCATACCCTGTCGTCGCCTCCCCTGCTGTTGCCTCTGTGGCCGTCGCTTCCCCTGCCGCAGCTACCTCCTCGTCTTTGGGGAAGAAGAAGAAGAACCGGAACAAGAAAGGCAAGGATCCGCCGCAGCAGCAGCAGCAGCAGCAGCAGCAGCCGTCGGCCGGGTCTAGCGGTGGTGGCTCGGTCTGCCATAACTGTGGCTAGCCAGGGCTCGGATGGTACATAATCCCCAGACGGACGAGGCGCGCACCATCGCCACCATGCATCGCCAACAGGAGCACTGTCTCGCCTCTGCCGCCGTCGCTGCCGCTGGCCCTGACACCTCGACCTCGTCCAGCAGCTCCGCCACTCCGACAGCGCCGCCAGTCCCGCAGACACCCGCAGCCGTCGGCGCCTCCGTTCCCGTCACTGGTGCTGTCCCTCCCTTACCCGGGCTCTCGTGCCGTCACTCTACACTCGGTCTACACTCCCGGGCTGTCCTCCAATGAGCGTCAACTGGAGCAGTTCATCGCGCTCTAGCTCGGCCTGATGCGCCCTCCTCCCCAGGGAAGTGCGAGTTGCATCACCTCGTGCTCTCCTGCCCAGCCTTGCATGACTAAGACTGATCTACGGTCGTGTCCTGTTTCCTCTTCTGTCTCATCGTCTCACGTGGTCTCCTCTACCCCTTCCTATGACGACGTTGCGTGGCTTGACGTTTGGTAGTCTCGGTTCGCGCCTCCTTCCACCGCGTTCGCGTCCCTTGCTTGCTGCCATGTAACTATCAGCGATTTGGCGACCCCGGTCCAGGACCCCGCTGACACCTGGATCATCGACTCCAGGACCACGCATCACATGATGGCCTCTCGTGAGGTCTTCAGTATGCTCGGTCCTATAGGCGATGTCTCTGGTGTCCGGACGGGCTCTGGACAGGTGTTGCCTACCCGTGGTGTTGGCGTTGTTTGTTTCCGTGGTCCTGGCGGTGACATCTTTCTGACCAATGTCCTCTTCGTCCCTGGTCTCGAGCTCAGCCTCCTGTCCGTCATTGCCCTTGACCGCATGAGCATGGACGTTGTGCACTCGCGTGGTGTTGGCACTGTGTCGCTGCGTCCGTCTCGTCTCGTAGTAGTGCACGCCACTGCCCGTGGCAACCTGTGGTATGTGCCCCTTCTTTCCTCTTCCCCTTCCGTCTCCTCCCCGTCGGCCGCCACATGCCATGTGTTTGTCACGCTTTCTCCTTTGCACACTCGTCTCTTGCACCGCCGCCTTTCCCACGTCCACTCTGCCGTCGTAAACAGCATGCTCCGCACCCAACCGGCCAAGGGCCTTGACCCAGAGACTTTCCCCCTCCCGTGCCCCACTGAGTGCATTGACTGTGCTCAGGGGAAGATGCACCGCTCCATGTACCCTTTGTCTTCCTCCCATGGGTCCGTCCCTCTTGACCTTGTCCATTTGGACGTCATGGGCCCTCTCCCCACCGAGTTCGTCCGCGAGCACGGTCGCTATGTCCTCACACTCACTGACGACTACTCTCGCTACCGCTGGGTCTTCTGCCTTCGGCAGAAGAGCGATGTTGCCCGCACCATCCAGGACTGCCTTGTCCTTGCGGAGCGCGAGTGTGGCCGCTCTCTTTGCCGCTTTCGCTCTGACCGCGGTGCTGAGTACATGGGTGAGGCCACGACCTTTCTCGCCTCACGCGGCATCCACCATGAGACCTCCGAACGATGGAACCGTACCATGGCCGAAGCCGTCCTCACCATGCGGGTCGAGTCGGGTCTCTCTGATGGCTTCTACTTTGAAGCCATGGCTTACATGACCTGGGTCTGGAACCGGATTCCCCACAGTCCCCTTCCCTGCCAGTCCACGCCTTACCAACATTGGTGCGGTCAGCGCGCTGACCTCCGCCCGGCTCGCGTCTGGGGCTGCGTGGCCATTGTGTGGCTGCCCGCCCCGCAGCAGGGCGGCAAGCTCACCCCCCGCGGACGTCCTTACACCTTCCTCGGTGTCTCTCGTCAGTCCAAGGCCTGGCGCTTCTGGGATCCCTCCCGGCACTGCATCTTCGTGTCCCGGGATGCCCTCTTCTTCGAGGACCTGTTTCTTTGCGACCTCATTTGCTCTGGCTCGTCCGTGTCTATCCCATCGCGTGGGGGAGTAAGTCTGTCCTCCGTCCTGCCGTTGTCGGGTGACACAGCCTTAGTCGTGTCCGCTTGTCCCTCCGGGCTAGCAACCCCTGGGACGCTGCCTGCGCCGATGAGCTCGCTGCTATCCGACAGCACCATGTGTACGACCTCGTCGACCTTCCTCCAGGTTGGAAGGCCATCGGCGCCAAGTGGGTCTTTCGGCGGAAGTGGAAGCCCGATGGGTCCTTGGACAAGTACAAGGCCCACCTTACAGCCAAGGGGTTTGCCCAGATTCCTAGGGTCGACTACGACCAGACCTTTGCCCCAGTTGGCCGTTTCTCCACTAGCCGGGCGCTCTTCAGCCTGGTCGCCCAGCATGGGTGGGAGCTGCATCAGATGGATGTAAGCAACGCGTTTCTCCATGGCTCACTGGAGGGTGAGGAGCTCTACATGGCGCAGCCCCCAAGCTTCGACGATGCCACTGGAAGAGTCTGGCGACTGCGTAAGGTCCTCTATGGCCTGAAGTAGTCACCTCTGTGCTGGAATGAAGAGATTAGCAGCACGCTCCTTTGGGGCGGGTTCCAGCACAGCACTGCTGACCCCGCACTATTTGTCAGTCCGCGAGGCCAGACTTTCGCCGCTGTTCTGGTTTACGTCGACAATCTCCTCATTGCGTTGCCAAACACGGCTGCCATCCAGCGTGTGAAAGACATGCTGCACGTCGCCTACCAGATGAAGGATCTCGGATCTGCCAAAGTCTTCCTGGGCATGGAGCTCAAGCATGATCGCTCCCATGGCGTCCTACACATCCACCAAGCTGCCTACGTGCAGACTCTGTCCACCCGCTTTGCGGATGACCTGCCACTCGTGTCGAGCGCATCCTCATCCATGTCACCCGATGGCCAGGTGAAGCTGAAGTGTCTTGACCCAGCTGTTGTGGGGGAGCACCTTGCCGTGACCACGTACCTGCGAGTCATCGGGTCACTGATGTTCCTGGCGACGACGACGCGCCCAGACATCGCGTTCGCCGTCAACCTCCTGGCCCAATTTTCTCAAGAGTCGCGTCACCTCCACTACGAGGCCATGATCCGAGTAGTGCGCTATGTCGTCTCGACTCCTCGACGAGGTCTCATGTTCCGCCGTCAGCCGTCTGTGGTCGCGGTGGGCTTCACCGACAGTGACTGGGCCGGCGATCCGGACGGTAAGAGTCGTACAGGCTAGATCTTTCTGCTTGGTGGCACAACTGTGTCCGGGCGCAGTAGCAAGCAGCGGTGCATTACACGCAGCACTGCTGAGGCTGAGTACGTGGCTCTTGGCTCAGGCGTGTGTGAGAGTGTGTGGCTGCGTTGTTTGTTGTCCGAGTTGCGTCAGCCTGTCGCATCCATCACGTTGCATTTTGACAATGAGAGTGCCATGGCCATCGCCGGCAATGACGGCGTGCATCACACACGCACAAAGCACATTCACGTTGAGTATCACTATGTGCGTTCGTTGTTGCATGATGGCAGCATCAGCATCGTGTGGGTTGAGACACCATGGCAGTTGAGTGACTTCTTGACCAAGGCACTGAAGCGTGACTAGTTCAAGAAGGCTGTGAGTTCGGTCGGCGTGCGTCCGTGAGTGGCTCTCTTTGTCCCTGCTTGCATCTCTACGTGGCCTGGGGGAGTCTGGTTGTTGACTGTGTCTCTGCCCGCACATGTGCACTACGCCTGTGAGTCATGGGGGAGTGTTGGTTTTCGTGCATCTCTCATCGTACTCTGTTGTGTCCTCCCGGCTTGTGTACATCGGCCTGCAGATGACTGACGGCGAGACTCGACGCTGCTGGAGTGTCGCTCGGTGGAGCCGACGCGCGCTGAGGTCCACACACCGTTTGCTGGAGCCTCCTCCCTCCGGCGATGCACTCAGCTCCATCGGCAGGCCTCCTTGGCGGTCGGGCCGCTGGCGTTCACTGCCACTGTAGATGTTGTTTCCATGCACCCAGCTCTCTTTCTGGTTGTGGCATTGCGTCTGCAGCGTCATTTCTGGTTGTGCCTAGGGTCCATGTCTCCTGGTGTGTGGCCCTGTTTGGCGTCACTGACTGTCGTAGGCACTGCCCGGGTTCGGGCAGCCATAACTCTTTGCTGTTACTTTTCTAGCTGATTCTGACCGCACGACTGCGTTCGNCCTCCCTCCGGCGATGCGCTCAGCTCCATCGGCAGGCCTCCTTGGCGGTCGGGCCGCTGGCGTTCACTGCCACTGTAGATGTTGTTTCCATGCACCCAGCTCTCTTTCTGGTTGTGGCATTGCGTCTGCAGCGTCATTTCTGGTTGTGCCTAGGGTCCATGTCTCCTGGTGTGTGGCCCTGTTTGGCGTCACTGACTGTCGTAGGCACTGCCCGGGTTCGGGCAGCCATAACTCTTTGCTGTTACTTTTCTAGCTGATTCTGACCGCACGACTGCGTTCGTAGCGTTGGTATTATGGTATGATCCAGTTTTCAGGAAAAACAGACGACACCCGGGTTTTGGGGTGTCGGGCGTCTGGCAGGGCTCACCGAGAAAACCTTGCCTACCAGAAAATAGGTCTGGGACTATATCCTGATAGGCTGTTTAGCTGAGTAACAAGTTCTACACTAGTGGGGGGGAGGTAGAACTTGGAGGGGTCTCCCATTGTTGCTCATTATTCATTCCTAAGCAGTCACTTTCAGTTTTCAACTGCTTTGTGGCGCTAACACTGGCGCGGACGTTTCTGAGTAACAAACCAAGAGCTTCCAGACTTAGACTCTAGAGCAGCAGACTGAGGGCGCAGCTGACTTAAGCAACAAGCGTGGATGCCCGCACGCTGCATCAACAACGCTGCTGTCCCAACCTGCTGCCTAGGTTTTCCAGCTCAAAAGGGCAGCACACTTTACCCATTTCTTTCGGGCTGACTCCGATACCCACTTTGGACATCTGCTCGTCACTAAACGTGACGAGCGGATGTCCAAGGCTCGTGCTCCTAAACGTCGCAAATCCTGCAGAACGGGGCCCACATCATCCCTGTCACAAGTGACATTGCCTTGTGAGGACCTATATTCTTTATCTTTGAAAAGTAGTAGTGTTCCTTCCTTTACTTCCAACATACTCATAAAAACCACCATCGGCTCTTCGACGACAATCGATCAGCGCATAATAGTCGTCATTGTTGGGGGACTATTCTATCTGAGAAAATTATTGATAACACAATCGTTTTTTGCCATATACATCGAACAGTTGGGGTTTGTCACATCCCCCGATGGAGATACTGGAATTCTTTCTCCGAATGTTTGTAGAGCTCTCGAGACATAAAGATGAATGCGAGCTCGTCTCCCTAGCTTCTTTTGTTCCATATCTCGTGCGGTAATAGACAAGGAACAAAGGAAAAGGCTTGCTTCGGAAGTGCGAAAGACAGGACCCTGCAAGCAAAATAAGCCTCCATTTCATGAACGTCCATCGCACTATGCATCGCATGCCGGAAGAACGGAAGCAAGATCGACGAGGTCATCCGAGTATGTATTTTTTAAAAGAGGTCAATCATGTTAAGCAAAACCGAGTCAGTTAAGTTGACTGAACAGTCGAGAAAACCCTTGAGCTGTTAGATGTTACGATCTTATGAACCACGACGAAGCAAGTTTACAAAGAGATAGAAATTTGTGTCATTTATATCTGCAATACTTATGCACGAGTCATGTTTTGATCACCTCTACGGAGAACTACTATGTTCTAGTATGTACGATATGTTTTGTGATTGGTGAACATATGTTAAGGTTGACAAACTGCTGTTGGATAGGAAAATCTAATGTCTCGAGTATGAGCAAAGTAACGTATCTTTTGAGCAAATTTGCTACAACGATAAAAATAGTACCTTTTTATACGCTAGCTGTCGACACTTGAAGAAAAGGGGCCGACGTTGTTGGCCTCGCTTAAGTCGTTCCGACGTGCGATGTCCCGCGCAACGTGCAGTTTTTTTTTCGCTTAGTGTGCAAAGACGTGAGTTGACCACCACTCGACCATACTCAAGCACGGCTGCCCAGGTCGGCAGGCATACCCCACCCGCTGAATGCAAGAACGAGTTGAACGATGCAAAATAGCCAGCTTGTGGAGATGACATCAGACGGAAACTTCAAAATAAGGACCCCGGCCAAAATTGGCTGCGAAAAGCGACTATGTTATTCAATGTTTTGGCAAAAAAAGGAAACATTACACTTGTCATGTTGTATTCGCCGTCGCAACCCATGTAAATTGTAAGAAAACAAAAATCGTGATGAATCTGTAGAATCCTAAAACATAGCTTCTATACTACCCATCGTTCCTAGAACATGCATATAACACCGGTACTTGGTCATGATTTTTCAGAAGTGGGTACTTCAGTCACGGTTACTCGCTATTCGCGTTTTGTGGACAATACAGTCACCAGTTCAAAAGAGTGGGTATTGCGGTCGTTTTGTGTACAAAGTGGGTATTCGGGAATTTTGATGCTCAGAAGGTAGGTATAAGGGAAATTATCCGTTGTATGATATTGGGATGGGTTTGCGACATGGGGCGCACGCTGTGATAGAAGAAAGGGGATCTGCCGGGGTACCTGCCGGGCCCCGCGATAGTGGGGCCCGGCAGGTACCTGGGCACATCCACTGTTTTTTCTCAACAAAGAACGGTGAACAAATCCCCACTTCAACTAGGGGCTTTGTTGGATCGGGATCGGATTAATTCCCTCATACCCACCTTCTGAGCCTCTTGCTCCGGGAATACCCACTCGGTACACAAAACGACCAGAGTGCCCACTCGTTTTAACTGGTGACCGCATTGTCCACAAAAGGCGAGTACCGATTCACCGTGATTGCATTGCCCACTTCTGAAAAATCACGACGGGAATTCCGGTGTTTTATGCATGTTCTTGGATCGGTGGGTATGATAGCAATTACATTTTAAGATTCCGTGGATTCAGCACAGAGTTTGTTTTCTCATTGTTTAAATGGGATGCGACGGCAAATTTGACAGGTTCAAGTTTGATGTTTTCATTTTTTGCTGAAATATTGAGGAACATTGTCGCCTTTTGTAGCTGGTTTTGGACAGGGTGCTTATTTGGAAGTTTTTGTTCAATGTCTACTCCAGAACTTGGCAGTTTCGCTTTGTTGAGCCTGTTCTTGCACGCAGCTGGTGGGGTTTGCCTGCCAACACAGGCAGCCGTGCTCGAGTATAGTCGAGTGGTGGTCCACTCACTATTTTGCACACTACGCGGAAAAAAAATTACTGCACGTTGCAAATCGCACACGACATCGCACGCCGGAATGACGGAAGCGGGGCCAACAACGTCGGCCCCATTGCTTTTAGGTGACTACAGCTAGCCTTGAACAAGGTTGTGTTTTGATCGTTTCATATAGTTGAATAGCTAGCGACAGTTAGCTCGCATCGTGAGACATTATAATGTCCTATGAGACGGTAGTCGTCAACCTTAGGACACGCATTTTAATCACTGAACATTTCGTACATACTGGAATGTAGTATTTCTCCTTTCAAACATTGTTGAATACGACTCTTACATGAGTACTGCACATATCAATTATTCAAGCATCTGTCTCTTTGTAAACACGGTAAGTTGAGGTTCATAAGATCTTACGATCGAACAGCTCAAGATTTTTGTCGTTTGTTCGATCGAGTTTATTGGCAGGATTTTGCTTTCATCGATTGACCTCATTTGAAAAATTGCGGAGACGACCTTGTTGACCTTGTTTCTGCTCTTTCAGCGTGTGATGCATAGTGGGATACACGTTCGTCAAATGGAAGCTCATAGAGTTTGCATGGTTCTGTTTTAGCACTTCCGATGCAAGCCTTTTCCTCAGTTCCATGTTTCGTATTGCACAAGATATGGAACGAAAGAAGCGAGGGCGACGAGCTCGCACCCATCTTTTTTGTCTCGGGAGCTTTACAAAACTTAGGAGATAGAACTCCAATGTATCCATCAAAGGATGTGAAAAATTATAAACCGTTCGATCCAGATGGCCGTTCAAGATTGTGTCGTCTACGTTTTCGTAAAGAGAATAGTCCCTCAACACTGAGGAGTATAATCAGCTGATCGATTGTCGTCGAACAACCGATGGCGGTTTTCTATGGGCATGGTGGAACAATTTGTAAACGAAGGAAGGAAAAAACTTTTCAAAACGTAAGATGATAGGTCCTCAATAGCCAATGTCACTCGTGACAGGGATGATGTGGGGCCTGTTTTGCAGAATTCAAGATGCCTAGGAGCACGAGCCTTGGACATCCGCTCGTCACGTTTAGTGACGAGCGGATGTCCAAAGTGGGTATCGGAGTCAGCTTGTAAACAGAGGGAAAAGCGTGCTTCTTTTTTAACTTTGGATATAGTGTGCACCGATTAAAAGTGTGGGGAGAACGGAAGGCACCTGCCAAAAAGTGGGCTTACTAGTCATCTTCTCCCACAACTGGCTGATACGGAAATGAATTTTTCAAACGTGGGTAACCTATGCATAACGTTTCCAAATGGTGGGTAAAAAGGAATCCCCCCTTGTTGGATACGGGGGGGGGGGGGGGGGGGGGGGGGGGGGGGAGGTTGCGAGATGGGGCGTACGCAAACGCGCAAGTTTTGGAGTTCGCACTTGCGAACTCCAAAACTTGCGAGAGGGTTGCTTCTGACATCGACGAGGCCAGTGTCAGCATTGCCCACTTTGCCCTTGAATTCGGTGAAGTCCGACTTCAAGGGCGTGGGTACAATTTTTTTTTTTTCTTTTCTGTTTTTGCTCGCACAATAATAAACATGGGCACCGCTGTCATTTCGCTTTCGACTATGGACACCGCCATCCTTTTGTTTCCGACTATGGACACCGCCTTCGTTCTGTTTTTGACTATGGACACCACTGATTTGTCGAGCGAAACGATGGGCAGTAGTGTATTTTGAACCATAATCAAAATAGTAAAAAAAATAATCTCTTTTAAGCAAAGCAACAACGTAGCTTCAAAAGGCGCAGCGAGCCATGATGACTCCGGCAACGAAAGACCACTCTGGCGAGGACGGTCATTCACTTTTACAACGCTGATTTTCCAAGCTCACCAAATCTTTTCGATTCTAAGTTTCAACGCGCGAATTACATTTGGTACCAAAGCCAGAACGACCGGTGACCTCACAGCTCGTCCTCATCCCGACGTGCACTTTGTCACAATGTACCGGGAGAAGTGTGCCATCAACAAGTGGCGGACCCACTTCGCATTTGCGATGGCGGAACGCTACTTGCCACTACTCCACATCAACCCACTGGCTCATTCTCACCCTCCCCAACCTTGGATAACCTACTTTGCCCCCAAGTTCTCCACCCTCCCAAAACCTCTCTCATCTCTCTCCTCTCATCCTCACCTCACCCAACCGCGAACTTGCGCTACTACCCATTTTTCTGTGAGGAGAGGCCGACGCGAGGAGGCAGGCCAAAGCAGGGGGTTGCTCCACCAGTTGCTTGGGTGGCCAGGAGCTACTACAACAGCAAGGGAGGTAGTAAAGGGTGAACTGGCCGTGATCAAGCTCCGAAGGCCGAATTCATTTCTTCTTTCTCCACGGCCACAAAGATTTCTAAGTAAACCCGGGTTCTTGGGTGGAAGGGAGAAGGGAAGAGCTATAACTTGGCCTCCAGAACTCCGAATTCCATGCCGTTTTTTGTTGCGGTCAGAAGAATGTTTTCTACTTTGTTGTATGACATAGAAGCCGTCCTTGTGCCATTGGCCATGGCCAATGTATCTTTTCAGAGATTCTCACTCTCCTTTGGATTCTAAGAGTCTTGACCGTGTCCTATTTTCAGGAATTTGGTGCTGCACCCTTCCAAAAAAACTCCTCGCAACAAGGACCAACTTCTTTCACCCAGAAAAAGTTGAAGGAGGAACTCTCAAAAGCCACCTCCGTCCACCTCTCACGAGGTGAAGGAGGGTACGCTTTGAAAAGCTCGGTCCATCGCTGAAGAAGGTGAACGAGGGACTCCTCAAAGCCACCTCAGTCTGCCTGTAAGGAGGTGTATGAGGGCATGCTTTGGGAACATCTGCCTACCGCTCAACAAGGTGAAGGAGGGAACCTCCCAAGCTACCTCGGTCCAGTTCTCATGAGGTGAAGTAGGGTAGGATTTGAGCACATCACCCACCTCTCAAGAAGGGTTTGAAGTGAGGCACACCTTGACTACTAGTGTGTCCTCCACCCATTTAAAAAACAAAAAAATCATGAAGGAAGAAGGTTGGGAAGAGGTGTACCCGTAGTGAGGCCTTGCGGTAGCAATGGCGGGTCTCAGGACCGGACTTTCTGTGGTTAAGAGACGTCCTTCAAACTTTAGCCCACGCCGCTCGAATGACCAAACACCCATGGGATCCAAGGAGCGTCGTGGGATGTTGGCACCAGTGAGCCACCTCGCCAAGCCACGCCGAGAGTGAATGGCAAAAGGGGGAAGGTCTCGACCGGCGTTGCCAAGAAACAAGACGCCAAAGGCTCCTAACAGCGAGCAATACAGTGAAGGTTCCCATGCAGTCGAACCACACTGCTCAACCAATTCGGCAAACAAAGGCTCAAAGGCTGCTGAAGAGGGTGAAGCCAATGTTGCCAACCCCAAGGAGGTCATCGAGGGTGACGAGCATGGGGACAAGTCCCCAGACGAGCCAGTGGAATAGGTG
Organism: Penium margaritaceum; assembly: GCA_023375785.1. Classification (NCBI taxonomy): domain Eukaryota; kingdom Viridiplantae; phylum Streptophyta; class Zygnematophyceae; order Desmidiales; family Peniaceae; genus Penium; species Penium margaritaceum. The sequence continues at coordinate 88,279 of SZWC01012062.1, forward strand.
GTCATCGGGGTTGAGCAGGATATGGATGAAGAAGCTGAGGCCCACGATGGTGCAAGCAGTGAGGCCGGGAAGTCCTCATGGATGGAAACGGTTGAGGAGGCAGATGTGGAGCAAGTGTCTCAACGTACTGATGGAGGCGGTTGTGCTACCCTCCCCCCCCCCCCGCAATGGGCGAGGGAGGCCAACGG
>SZWC01012064.1:13975-30610 GCA_023375785.1 Penium margaritaceum
CACACACACACACACACACACACACACACACACATAGAGGCACACACACATGCACTTTGATTCTAAATATCTCCTAACAATCAATTGCATGCATGATTAAGGTGCATGCATGATGAAGGATGGAGAGGATGAGAGATTGTATTCCTATTGAAAGCCTAAAATGTCTTTACACAAAGCAAAGACAATTCTCTGTTAGCCTGTTTTATTTCCCATTCTTCTTTGTGGTCTATAACGCTGACCTTGAAATGAATAAAGAAGCATTGCATACATCTTACACTCATCTCAATGTGAAATTTCTTACATCCTCATGAAAGGTTTTAGTGACACAAGCATTTTATGTAAATCGCAGTTCTTATGATCCTTGTGGACCTCAATTTCCTGCTAATGAATGTACTTTCTCAATATGAGGTTCAGATCCAATTAAATGTACGTTTCAAGTTCATTGTAAACCTCTGAGAGTCTGTTCACTGTTGAAAATGTAAGGGAAGGCGCGTGTCATCAAACGTTTTAACCAGTTTTATTACTCTCTTCTCTTTCGACCAACTTCACACCTTTAAGTAAATTCTTGAAAAGGTAATTTTGTCCTTCACTACCTCATCAAGGTTCCCACCCATAACAATCTCCATGTTGTGCAATGAAACAAAGATTGGAAAAATGTTGTGAATGTGTCCAATTAAGATATTTCAACATAGTTTTTAAATTTCTTTGTTCTTATAGATTGCGAACGTGACCATGAACTCCCTCATAGCCTAACATCATGATTAATACAAAAACCGACGTCTTGTATAACAAGGTTAAAAATCATTTAAGTTGTCTTCCTCGTTCTGTTTGTTCCCATAGAATAATAAATTAGCCTTAAGTAACTGACATAACATATCAATCACTATGCCACAACCGCAAGAGCCTTGAAACTTCATTGATGGAGCATGCATCTCCTCTATTTCCATGTCCATTCCTTTGTGAATATCCACGACATTATTGGATTACCTACAAACCTACGAGGAGCATTGGCTCTTTTGATTTTCTTTATTTAAAAGCCAGGATAGAACCATTGTTCCACCAATCTAATTACTTTACCATTGGCATGTACAAAATGGAGAATGCACACTTGATGTCAAAGAACCTAACATTTTGATCTAGTTAAAGCAGGATAATGCTAAAACATCACCATGCTTCAATTGTTTTTCATCCACTTTATAATTGTGTTAAAAAGAAATCTGCATCCTATATTTCTTAAAATATCGTTTTGGAGAATGTTTCTAGTTATCCTGCTTCTACTTTATGAGTTATCTTTGTCTTTGCCTCTCTTAGATAATGATGTCGTGTGGCTACCATCAAGCAAAGAAGGAAGCAAGTGCTCCAACAAAGGATGTATTGGGTGAATGATGCAAATTGAGGTCACATTATAAAACAAACGTTTCCATGAATTTCAAAACACCAATCAAGAATGTTTTTCGCATAGAGGTGAAAGAAATACACCTCAGAGTTTTAGCCAATGTGGGACAAATTGCAAAAAAAAACTCACAAAATTCACGAAAATTTCAGTTCCATTTCAAAACATCAAACCGATATGATAATGCTCATACGGGAGAGGAAGACCAAATACCCAAAGTAGAGGTAAAGCTGGAGGGGCTTTCCACTTGTTATTAGTTTGTAAAATGGTTGGGTATAATCTCAATAGTGCGCAATAGATTGCTAGCTAATGAAAATACAACAAAGTGTAGCTTTATTTGCTTGTTAAATTCCAATTCAAAATTGACCTTGGATGGTTGTCTTCTGCCTTGGCACAAAGAAGTGGATACTTTTACAATGGATTATAGGTTTATTTCCATATATTCGGTTCCAAATCCAAGGTTACATGAACTTGTTGAAAATGCATAAGAAATTGTCATTAGGTCATGCATATAGGCAATGATTTTTGGAGATCCAACAATACTGAGAGAAAGTGAAAGGTAGAGTGATGCATAACCAAAGTAGCAATGTTCTATGTATGTGAATACAAAGCATATTCAACTACAATGAAAACCCATGGTTAGAAAGAATATGCATCTAAAGAAGTATTGAAGGCACATGCCTTCCGTAAACTAATACATTATCATGATGAAAAGAAACCTCTTGAAGTTTTTCTCAACCTGAGTTTCCTTCTCTCAAAATTTGTGGGGTCTCATTGGGCATCCTTGTGTTTTCATGAACCAAATGTTCTTCACATTTAAGATCGATCACTTTTAAATTCCACATAAAAAATTTCATTGAGAGATTTACTTTCTAGAATTGACTTGCCATGAACATGAATTCTTTCTATAAGTAACATTTAAATCCTTAAAGTTTCATTTAACTTCCTTCGGAATCTTATAACCTTGAGACCTTTTTAAAATACTACTAATTCTGAACTATGAGCAACACATCAGTTACACGTATAATTTTGTGACTAGTCTCCTTAATGCATGAATGCCCAGTCAAGCAAAATCTAAACACTCATAATAAGAGTACAAGATTGAAACATGAGTTGAGGATTGTTTTTAGCAAGAAGAAGTTGATTTTGTTTTCTGGAACGTCCGCAAATCATGTACTCAAAACGTCCTCGAATCATGTACATAGAATGTCTGATGGTCATGAAAAAACGAATTTTGCTTCATGTTGTTCACATTTTTAAGCCTTAAAACTGTATTCAATGAAACAAAATAGGATTTCAAACCAAGTATTTGTATGGAATAGAACCCACTTGTATCCTTATGGTACCTACACTTAATTGCTGTATTTTAAGAGTGGACGTGTAACTATGCACCATTTCTTCAAGACGTAAAATGGATACAACGTGTTCAAATGGGTGATTTGATGCTTGAGCAGCAAGTAACAACAATCAAGCAGGAAAACGTCACAAGGTTGGATTCAATGAGGGATGTGTATTAAGTTATGAATCTTCAGGAGGTATAACATTTCTACACATATGGAAATTCACATCCATTTCTTATGGGTACAATGTACATGTTTTGATTTCCCTCGTATTACACTATCAAATAGTGAACATTTTGACTTTCCTCATCTACCAAACGATGTTGGATAATGTTGATAATAAATCCCAATGAACATTCGTTCCTGGAGACAAAGTTCACATGTTTTTTCATATAGTTTTCTTCTCGCTGTAGCAAGTGATACACTTGTTAGATACACTTCTGTCTTTTTAAATGGGGAAATTGCCCATACTCCCCCCCAAAGGAAGTAGTGTATGAAGGGATTGCCCTTGGTATCATATGTGGCGAGGGGTCAAATTAGTACAAATGTGTTTAAACACACGTATGTACATTTTTCACCATGTGCAAGAGGCATCACCTGATTAAGTTATACAATACATTTGTAGTGTCGAGCGGGGGACTTCCATGTTAGGGTTTCATTCCTAGCTTTGCATCCTGCCAAAAGCAAAATTGTTTTTTGTATAGAATAGAACCCACTTGTATCCTTATGCTACCTACACTGAATTGCTGTATTTTAAGAGTGGACGTGTAACTATGCTCCATTTGTTCAAGACGTAAAATGCATACAATGTGTTAAATTGGGTGATTTGACGCTTGAGCAGCAGGTAACAACAATCAAGCAGGAAAACTTCACAAGGTTGGATTTAATGAGGGATGTGTATTAAGTTATGAATCTTCCGGAGGTATAACATTTCTACACGTGTGGAAATTCACTTCCATTTCTTATGGGTACAATGTACATGTTTTGATTGCCCTCGTATTACACTATCAAATAGAGAAAGTTTTGAATTTACTCATATACCAAAGCATGTTGAATAATGTTGATAAATGATCCCAATCGACATTTGCTTCCTAAAGACAAAGTTCACATGTTTGTTCTTATAGTTTTCTTCTCGCTATAGCAAGTGATACACTTGTTAGATACACTTTTGTCTTTTTCAATGGGGAAATTCTCGATCCCCCCCTAAAGGAAGTAGTGTATGAAGGGAATTTCCTTGGTATCATATGTTGCGAGGGGTCAAATTAATGAAAATGTGTTCAAATACACGTGTGTAAATTTTCACTATGTGCAAAAGACATCACCTGATTAAAGTATACAATAATTTAGGGGGGGGGCATGTTAGGGTTTCATTTCTAGATTTGTCTCTTGCGAAAAGAAAAATCGTTTTTTTTTCGCACAAACTGTCAAGATATTGTGATCAAAATCTTTCAACATTTCATCCATTGAAGTGCAACCGTGTATTCATTTTTTGTTGATTTGCAACAACTACCAATCCTCAAGAAGATAACTATACTTAGTTTTAAAGAGTGGGGGTCGAGTCACCCCCTCCAAAGCAAAGTGATTGAGGGATGCAATTTGGAAATGAATGAAGAGGGGGGACCACTATATGCACAAATGTACAAAAAAAACTTGCATATGATTTTTAATTCATTTCCAGATTCTCCCTCAGAAACAATATCGTAACACATATACTTTCCTCTCAGAGGGATCATAGATGGGTTATTGACAGAAGCTCACAATTTAAGCTAAATAAGTTAAGCATGGAAAACATTCCTTTGAATCATTTGTTTCTTATATACGTACAGATTGCATTATGGACACCTCACATTGAATTGTTTCAATCTTTAAAGGACAACACATATATAATTCTTTTGTTTTCTAAATGTTACAATCACTGATAGCATCACCTTGTAGGATTCTAACTTTTGAACATTGTTTGGGGGAGGTAGGTAGTCTTCAACCCCACCCATAATCCATTTGAAGGAATCAAAATAGTAATTTCCCCATACACCACCAACACGATCAAATACCTGGGGAATGGGGGTTATCCCTATAATAACTTAAAGTACAATTTTTGTGTCCCCCGACACACTACTGAATACATTGTTCAAAAACTATAAAGGAGTCGGTAGGGGGAATTGGTGCAAGTCACGATTGCCATTGAGTTTATTGTATTCACCACATGCGCAAACGATTTGAAAAGCAACAGAATCTCCCAGTTTCCTTCTAAAATACATGTGACACATACCGTGTATGGCGAATGTATCTTCTTTAACTTGTGGACAAAAAGAAAAGGTTAGCCTGAAATCAATCATTGAAAACTGTAATTTAAACTCTTTTGTAAAATAAATATGTTTTTCAGGGAGGAACAAGTGATCGAACATCTGAAACTGCAAACAAACGTCTAGAAAAAGAAAATAACAGACCAGTAGTATACATATGTAATGAAGTTTATAAGAGTGGGATAACATGCCATACCTTTTTTTTCATTAGAAGAGATTGAATTTGTTTTGAATAAATAGTGGGATAAAAACATTTTTTTATTCATTGTTTTCAAACGAAGATACATACTTCCTTCTTGGGGGAAATTCCTTCTCTAAGGATTCATCAAGAACTGATTAATCATTGAGTGTTTTGAACCTTAAAAAAAATTTAGAGAAGGAAAAAAGAGGTGTTACACTAATAAAACAGTAACAAGGGCATTGTGTGAAAATTGGAATTCCTCAATCGGACTTGTTTATCTGAACTCTCTCAACTCCACAAATGTATGCCCACGATGTTGAATGAGAAAAGTCATCACCACACCACATCGTTCATAGCTCTTTACAACAACATACAGGTGAGAGTTTTGAAAAATGATCTGGGTATTAGTTGTGGGGATAACAAATTTGATAGACATACTCTCCATGTCTGACTTTGTAAGTTCATCATCATGAATCGAAAACACTTGGGTGTATGAAGGGCGAGTATCTTGTTTTTCCAGGTTTGATAGACATGTTTTCCTAAATTATATCTTCATTTTTGAATCGAAATTACATGTTCCATTTTTGTCGTTTTTCATTCCGTATTTTTTATGTTTCAGAGTATACTTCTTGTGTATACATCCCCTATTTTGTTCGTTTTTTTTTAAGAATTTCCACCAGTCTTTTGATCTCAGCATCCAACGTAAAACAATGGTGATTTTGCAATAAATGTGATCTTAGAAGTCCACCTTATGAACGTCCATAGAATAGAAATGTATATTTCATTTAGTGAGTGTTAAGTCACCAACAATGATGATAGCAGTTAATTGCATCTATTCAATGAAGTAGGAATTTTTAATTGGAAGTATTAAATTGGGTATTCAAATAGTTGAATGAACATTATTCATGTCTCCATGCATCATATGTGTACTCCTCTTTGCACTTTCGTTCAAATTGAGCAATGCGTGAAAGGTACTGTAAAGATCCCATTACTCTTTCCAACAAATGCAGACTCAAATACAACGCCTTGATGAATTTTTCAATACTTTCTTTAGTTGTATCCATGCTCACTCTTGTGTAACAATCAAGATGCTCCTTTTTTTTCAGCATTCCCCAACCGAGCTACATTTGGAAATGGTTCAATTTGTTATTCCAGAAATGCAATCTGTCAAAAAAATCCATGCAACTTGTTAGTTGTGCAACAATAGCGATAGCGCAATGTGTCAATGATGATTGCCCATTGATAAGAGTGTCAGTGGAGAACTACAAGGATTTTTGCGGTTACGTTTGACAAACCTAAGTAAAATATACTCATATTAACCAATGTTGTCGAGTTTTCGAACAAGGTGCATATTGCTTGTAGCGTTTGGTGAAGTTGTTTGTGCAAGATTAAGTGGCTCATGTTCTAAGCAGCATGGAGAATTCAGATTTTAATGACGATGGTCTAACAATCATATGGGGAAGGGATTTTGCCAACAATTTAGCGTGTTTGTGATGAAAAACAAAGAAAAAATAAACTTCAAAGAAAACATGGCCCGACCACGGAAAAAGGGTAAACTTGAGAAATCTTGTGCAAGAAAAATGAACAGGTTATAAGCTAATTGTGGTGTCAAATAGCTATTGTTATTCATCAACTTGGGCAAGTTTGACCAATCAAGAACAAGATAGCATACTTTTTGAAGCATTCAACTAAAACTTTTTTTGCTTCATCCCAAGAGTGAATATTGCCATTAACACGTATTGCGGGTGATGTACCTGATGTGTGCTTCACACATAACACCATGAGTCGTGTGAGCACATTATTGTAAGTATCATTATGGTGGTGTGCGTGGGTTTGGTAAACAAAATCTAAGGAGCTGTTATCCTGATTTAGTCCATTGTGTGCGTTGACGGTTAGCTCTCGAGGAGAGCACTATCACTAGATATTAGCATCGTGAAGTTTGCAGCACTACATTCCAATCTTTGTTCTTTTGACAACTATGCAAGACCAAAGAGACGCTATGAAGAGACAAATAGGAGTGTCTATCACTGCCTGGTTTATGGAGGTTGATTGATAATGAGGGGTCCACAAGACCAGCCCATAACTGAAGCTCCATTGGTTGAAATAAGCCAATAAACAACTACCTCCTTAAACAAATGACTTTATCTAGCACAAAAGACCACCGCCATAGGGAAAGAATCTTTTTTGTGCAAACGTTTCCCACTATTAAGGATAAATGTCATGACATTGCTGTCAAATATGATTTCATTCTCAGCAGTTTCTGATATACTTGTGTCAATGTAATGAATAATGTTGTGTAGTATAGAAAGATTCATCCTAACTAGGAAAATGAAAATGTATGTAGACAAGATTGGGAGGTTTCAAGTTAAGTTTGGATACAATATGTCAGATAAAGATGGGTTAACAGGGATATGATGCATTTAACTGTTTTTTGCTATATGTTCGCAAATGTTTCGCATCAATCATGGTAGAAAAAGAAGATTGATGTAACTTTAATTAAGTGTCTTGAGTCTTTTGTTTCTTTCCTCAATAAACATACGTTTTTTTTAATTTTATGGTCTTTTGTAAATACATAAATGGATGTTAATTTTGAATCTTAATGCTGTCCAAATGTCTTAATGCAAAATTGAACCACAATGCTCCTTGAAAGTTTAAAGTGTAAAACTCAAGTTGGGTCCAGTACAATGCTTTAGTACGAAGGATATGATCATGCTAGCCACTTCTAAGCCTTCATGATGCCTATGAAAATGATAGGGGAAAATCTTGTTTATACATTGAATTCATCTTCATAAAAGGTATTCCCCATTATGAGTAGTGTTTTATGTGTATGATGAGTTTAAAGGTTAGCTTATGATCTCCTTGGCCCAATTTGAATATATAGTTGATAATAAATAGTAGTATGCCAAACATTACAAATTTGAGATATTTGTGACGTTTGGTGGAAGGGAATTATTTTTCAGGTGATTTTCTTCTCATTACGACCAGCAATGCTTGATTTTCTAGGACATCATGACTTTATGGGTGTGAAATTATGAAGGTATTTAACAAAAAAATCAACTTCAACTTTTTTTTATGTTTCATTTTATTTGTAGCAAATCTATTAGCAGCCATCTGAGATGTTGTTCTGATTTCCCTTTACCTTTTTTCAACCACTAAGCACGGAAATGTTTGACACATGAATGTGGCCTAAGAAGGATCAAAACTTGAGAATTAGTGGTACACAAGAATGTTCCTGTGTTTAACTCTTGTAAATTTTCTTTAAGATGAATGATTCCCTAACCCTCAAAAAGTATAAACATGTATCCTTTACAAAAAACGATATAGAAGTAAAATGTGTTGTTAACTCAAGTTCTTCTTTCGCATTTTTTTCCAATGCTTTTAAGAAATTAATCATTTTGATTTACTTCCTAGTAGAAGTGAACTAATATTGCAAAAACAATTATTTTGATTGAATAGTTTGCAAGGCTTTATTGAAGTAGGTCGAGGACACTTGCTTGACCTTGTTTATCCCGAGTTTGGTTCAAGAATGTTAGGCTGTTATGTATGATTGATCAATTTCTATGTTTTATGCATGGAAGTATTTTGTGTAGGGAAGCAAAAGATTACTTTGATTCGGAAATGCCTGAAAGTTTCCATCTTGAATTTGTCAAGCATCAATGATGGGAGTGTATCGGGCCATTAGATCCTATTCGAAAGTTTTGGTCTTTCAAAACTCGTAGTTTAACATGAAAAACTTGAGTTTTGATGTTCACATGTTAGACTCTTGCTTAATCCCTCAACCTTTTAACTGCAATGAGGGCGAGTGAGGAATAGGGCATGAAGTTACCAGCATCACTTTTGAGTCTTTAATTTCCTCTCTGTTGCTGATGGAGGCACTAGCTTGATCAGTGCTGGTGGCTTGGTGCCGGGTGATCAAGCGGTCATCTGACCAGCCGCCAATTACCTAGCTGGCCAGTTGCTAGTCAGATAGCAGCCAGTGAATTGCTAGCCTTTGGGCCATCCCTTGAATTTGCAAGCAATGAATACGTACCACCCCTCCCTTATGAGAGGTGGGAGTGCCGAACTGTCCTTCTATGTAATTATGTTCCATTCAACATTTCATTCATTATGTGATTGACGAAGTTTACATTTTTAAAATGAATTCCATTAGGAAACATAATGATTTTTAGGATGAATGCTCTCACTGTATTTGAAAAGTCACAAAACATTAACATTTTATGAATTTCTTCTTGTTTTGAATTAACAATCATAAAGTATGATTCTTTACAAACTATTTTTAAGATTTCCTAGTGAAAGATGAAGTATCTTTCATTTAAAAAATTCCTTCATGTTTCATATTTCCTACATTATATGCAATAAATTGCCCGAAAGTGGTTTGCATCTGAATTAAAATGGGCACTGGCTATTTGCAACAATAACAGTGTTGAACGCATTTCAAGATGGTTTTGAACTTGAATACTTCCTTCTTATAACAAATATTTTCTTAAAACGTTTTGACCCATTGAATGTTTTTAAAAGAGGAATAAAGACGAGAGTAAATTTGGTTTTCATAACCAAAGAAATGTTTATGTTTTTATGCAACGTTTCGAAACAATTAATTTCCATTTCTAGCATAACTTATAGAAATTAAAAAAAAGAATGTTTAAATAAGTTGGGAAGTAAATTGTTTGCGTAACCACAATGAAAATTAATTTAGAAGCTTTTCTCCCATAAAAAAGATTCAATTTGTTTAATGATTGATATCTTGATATTCAAAATATTTACAACTTTTTTTAGCAAGCAATTTCATTTGGTCACGTATTCAAAATTATGTGAAATTTTTATCTTCATGTTATTTAACAAAGATAATTCTTAAAGTTTCATAATTTGAAACATAAGATGATGATTTAGACTTCAAGACCAGTATTCTGCGTACAAGGTCTATTGAATTGAAGTATGTTGGAAACCATTTATTCATTATATATATGCAAAATTTTCTTAATACTCGTTTTGTATGTTTGTTCATCAACTTTCATCGGAATTTGTCGGACATGTATTTGCCCCCTTGCTCTTATTTGAATGTGCTCCTCTTGGAACTCAAACATAGTTTGTTGTTTTGAATGTCTGGTCTGTTTCATTAGGTGCCAGCTCTTGGTAGTCTAGGTGCAAAAAGGGTTTTTTCATTTCAAATGATTTGTCACTAGATGTACGCAGCAAAAGCTATTAGTGAGGCATTTCCTTTGAGCCATTAGTTTCTGATGTAGTACGAGTTGAAGCAATGGAATCAAGAAATAACCTTCTGTGCCTTTTTTCTCTGTCCGTACCTCCACAACCCCCTGTCACCCCTCTTCCCCTATGCTCCCTTCTTCTCGGGACCCACACTTATGTCATTGCTCTTTTTTCACAATTTTTTTAAACATCCGCACTGGCCGCATTTTAGAGTCATCATTGTTATTGGCCAAAACGTTTCGCTCAATGTCAGATTTGGCTGTCATTGACTGCCCTCTCTAGTTTGCCTTTCTTTTCTTATTTTAATCTAGCGCGCATGTGCTCCTTTAACATGTGACTATTACAATGGTCGACAAGAAAAGGATTGCGTGTGCCAGAAACATAAACAAAAGTAGCATCTTAATAACTTGGCAATCTCCTAATGCCATCAGCAATACGAGAATATACAAAGTCTTACAACAAGTTTATGAATATAAATTTTAAACATGATCCAAAAGATAAGAATATAGAATGCGCATATTTGAATGAATTCAAACTTGACAAGGATATGCTCATTTGTAAAATCATCTTCAAGCCTATGATACGTCAAGTGTATTGAAATGTGACTTTTCAACCTTCAATGGGATGGAAAATCAAGAAATATAATCTTATAGGCTAATTAATTGTTAAGTTTTTAAACTAATATTTTCCAATTTATTGAAATTAAACAATACTTGAAATCATCTTGTACATATATTTCATGTAATTCATTTCATTACTATTCCTTCATGAGTTCAATAGTGCCCTTTTGTATACATTTTAAGATGAACATGTACACATAGATTTTAAGGAGAAACAAAATACAAGTCAAATAATACTGTACTAAATAACTTCAAGTTGTATCATTATTCTGATATTGGTTAAATCCCCCAATGTTTTGAAAATTCCCAAATAAGATCGTTTTCACAGATATGTACATTTTATTGCTCTTGTAAAGTAGGAATCTGTTCAAAAGATTGCCATTTATGGCGTTTTTATGGCTTCCAAGTGGAAGGAATCAATCCAATTTACAAAACCAGTATCTAAATTCCCACGGGAAATTCTTGTGTTTTTGGATGTTTTGGTTTACTCTTCAACGATAACAAACATCTCATTCTCATGAATTTCATTCTTACCTGTGCCACTCTTTGTTCAAAGAGCTTACAATTTCACGCCAAGTTCTATGTGGAACAATGTTTTTAAACACTTGTTTCTTATTTTTCCATATTTTAGAAAAGCGTCTCATGTTTGGTGTACAATCTCCCCCCTTTCATGATAAACATATTCATGTACATATGTAATGTATGAGGAAGACTCTTTACTTCTATTTTCCAACGTAGTTGGAGGTTGAACAGTCACATTTCAGTATCCATCGCCTTTTTTAGGCTGTAAATTGCTTTTAAATACTTGGAAATTGTGGTCAAGTTCCATTTTTTTCAAGTGTTGTGACATCATTTTCAGTCTCTTGGACCATGATTGATGGTTTACATTTTTTACTTTGTGCATATTTTTTCATCTTTTGATGTTACGAATGGAGAAAAAATAGAAAACTTGTCTGAAGATCCTATTTTGCATAATGCATGCACCGCATATGACATGTAGGCGAGTGGCCTAGCATACATGTTGTCGTGAAATCACATATGACATGTATGGTGCGTTTCTTTGTAGTCTCCATCGTATGCTTCCTATTGTTGCAATTTGTGCTTGGTAAGTGCACAGGGTACGCCAAGGCAATCGCGTGAATTGGGAGGTAAGCACAAGATGATAGAATGTGTGCACACTACGGGCGTTGAAATGACAGTGATATGAGTCGATGTTTGGATGCATTATCAAAGGCGAATACATGTCCTATTTTCTTTATTACGAACTGTGTCATGACCAACGGTGGCCTAACCGATGTACCAAAAAGGTTTCAAGGCTTTATCAAAACCTGAGGATTTCAATTTCCAAAAATATGAAAAACGATATTCATAGCATTTGATGTAATCATATGATCCACTTCAACATTATTAGAGTCACCAAAGAGAGTTCAAAGGAAGAGAATTCAAAACGTGGAGTGGAGCAATGAATATGATAAATGGTCAAGCTTTGGAATTTAGCACCGAGATGTAAACAAGAATACCAAAAGACCTACTGGCATTTTTTCAAGGCAAGCACAAGAAAGCTAGAGAGGCAAACAAAGATGAAATTGGCTATGAGCCGTTAGTAAGGCTAGCTTTGTGGTCGATCACAAAACGAAAACGTAAAAAATCATGTCACATGCTTTAGTACATATTTGCACTGTTTGTGAAACATATCAAAATTTACCCTTGAAAAATGTATTTAATTTCTCTCACGAAACATCTATGTAAGGGTTGAGACAACTATGTGGCACGCCAGCACATTTTCATAGATGATTATTCCAAAATGATGACACTCGGCGTAGGGCACTTCCAAAGAAAGGGTCTCTATATAGACAAGAGAGCATATGAGGGGCCTCTTTTGGAGACTAAGACCAAAACAAGCATAAAACATAAATACATATACAGACAAGTGGCAAGTGTTGCTCACATATCATGCATAGGGTTGCACGAAAAGCATGCATGTAGATTAACATGTGAATTCAATATCCATCTACAACTATGACATCTTTTGTTTTAACATTGAAATTGATTTGTATACATATGTAAGTAGACATGTGTTATCATCTCAATACATGAATTTTTTTATCCACATATACATCCACATCCATATCCATATCCATAAGATTTGACTTTTTAATATATATTTATGTATTTTAATATATATGAAGACAATTTTCTATGATTAAAACTTCGAATTGCACTTCATGCTTTTTAATTTTGATGGAAATATAGCTCCAACATACAATTTGAATATGAAAATTTGGTTTTTTAAGATAATAGATGATCAATTTATGTTTTATGATGAACAAGAAAGGATTTTTACAAATAACTCCACGATTCCACTCCTCGTCTTGTTTCTTGGTACTTTTTACGTTTTTAATCTGCATGTAGGTGCATTCAAGTGAGAATATAACATTTGTTGTCCAATAAGGGCACATTGGCACACAATACTTGGACATAGCTCAAAACAGAGGAGAAAAAAGCAAGAATAGTTTTAGTAACGGGAAAAGAAAGGTAAAAAAGATGAGGGAAAATATGGGAAACGTTTTTATTTGACGACCTTACTAGTATCTTCCATCTACCTCCAATAGCACGGCAGGTAAGGGTCTTAGTGTCTTTTGGTTGGGCACACTAAAAATGTGTTACGCATGTTTCGGGGATGTACGATGTTGCAAAGCGTGTCTTCCCGAACTCCTCAATGACATTTTCTCTCTACAATGTCTCAGGATCAGTAGGAAAACCAGAATCTCATCGATACATTTATAGATTAGGTGGTGTTGTGGAGAGCTGCATGGAAACTTGGTGCATGGTTCTTTAGTAAATTGATGGCCTTGCAAATATACTACACTGTTGCCTTCCCCTCGGGTTGGTCAAGGAATCAGGTCTAAATCCCTGCGGTACATAGATGCTGAAAGTGTGATTTGTCAAGTTTTTGTGGGCTATTGCATCAGGTGGTGTTGCTTGCCTTATTATAACATATTGGATAGCACCCAAAACAATGTTTGTTTCTTGTGGGGGGGGGTTGATGCCACATAGTTCAGAAAAAAAAAGACGCGAAACACCACATATATAACTTAAAAATCCTTGCTTGAGTCGAATAACCATGACTATGAGTTGAGCCTCATAGTGGTTTAGATGGTTTACCTTTATTGCCATGGGCCTTGAGTTATGTCCATGGTCGTGGGCATACAACCCAACATGGAATCACCAGCTTAGACGTTGTTACACACAACTCTTATGAACCAGAGATTCGCCATGTGGAAGTACAAACCGCAAATCTTTGCCTCTTCTTAAGGTTGTTACTGCATTCCAACAAAGCCAAACCGAGTTTGCCAATCCTTTTGTCTTCTTATCATTCTGATATTTACCAATAGCACCATTAGAGTGAGGAGCATCAACAACATAAAATGAGGCATCAGTAGTACTAGCAATGTACCACCATCAGCTGTAGCAAAAGGAGCACCAAGGCGGGTTTACATGCGTGCTTACCACACTGCGTGCATGCCTATCGTGCACATGTGCGTTCCTTGCATGCGCAAGTGTGTGTGTGTGTGTGTGTGTGTGTGTGTGTGTGTATGTGTGTGTGAGTGTGTGTGCACGCCTTGCAGGGAAGGGTGCATGTGTACGTGCATGCATGCTTGCATGGGTGCGTGTGTACGTGCGTGCGTGCGTTGGGTGCGTGGTTACGTGCGTATGTGCGTGCAGAAGTGTGTGTCGTGCATGCATGCATGTGTGCGTGCATGAGTGTATGTCGTACGTGCGTGCGTGCATGCGCACATCGTGTGTATGTGCAAGCATGCATGCGTGCACTGCATGTGTTCATGCATGCATGCATGTGTGCTCTACGTGCATGTGTGCGTGCGGCGTACATGTGTGCATGTATGCGTGTGTGTGTGTGTGTTTGTGTGTGTGTGTGTGTGTGTGTGTGTGTGTGTGTGTGTGTGTGCAAGTCATGCGTGCGTGCATGTATTCATGCATGGCACATGCGTACGTGCGTAAGTGCATGTGTGTGTGCATGCTTGAATTGTGTGCATGGGTGCATGCCTGTCTACATACGTGCGTGCATGCATGCGGGTGTGCATACATTTGTGCCTTGCGTGCATATGTGCATGCGTGAGTGCCTGTCACATGCACGTGTTACTTACCTTGGCTCTTGCGTTTGTGCATGTGTGTGTGCATGCGTGTGTACCAACGTGGGTTCGTGCGTGCGTGTGGTGCGGTGCAATGTGATGTCATGTGGAGCAATGTAGTGCAACGCGAAGCGGTTATATGCAGTGGGGTGAAGCGTTGTGTACTTTGATGTGGTGTCAAGTGTGAGGGGGTGAGGGGTTAGAGGGTGGGGGGTGAGTGTTGAGGGGTGAGGGGTGACAGGGTGCGAGGTGATGTGTGAGGCGACATTCGAGGCGACGTCCAAAAAGACGTGCAAGGGAACATGAGGTGCGTTGTGGGATGTACAAAATGTAGTGAAAATTTTAAAACAACGTGCAATGTGGTGTGCTCCACATTTTATAATGCAATGGAATGTGATTTGTGTGTGTGTGTGTGTGTGTGTGTGTGTGTGTGTGTGTGTGTGTGTGCTTGCATGAGGATGCGAGCATGTGTGCAATCATGCGTGTGTGCGTGTATGCATACGTGCATGCGTACGAGTGTGCATGTGTATGTGCACATGCGTTCGAGCATATGTGCATACCGTGTGTGTGTGCGTGCATAGGTGTATGTGTACATGCGCGTGTGCGTGCATGCATGCGTGTGTGTAGTGTGTGCATGCTTCAGGCATGCGTGCTTATGTACGTGCGTGCTTACTTGAGTATGTGCGTTGCGAGCGTGTGTGCACGCATGCTTGCGTGTGTGCGTGTGTACTTGGGTGCTTGCATAGATGCGTTTGTGCGTGTGTTCGTGTGCACACGTGCTGGTGACCATGCGTGAGTGTGTGCATGCAACAGTATGTGGCATGTGTGCATGCATGCGTGCATGCCTTGCGTGTGTCCGTGCTTACATCTTATGCGTGCGTGTCTATCATCCGCACATGCGTGTAGTGCATGCCGTGTGTGCGTGCATGTGCACGTGCTTAAATGGTTGCGTGCATGAATGCGTGCATGTATGCATGCGCGTGTATGTGCGGTGCTTTACACTTTGGTGCAGTGCAATATGGTCCGATAAGGTTCGGTGCAGTGTTGTTTTTGCGTTGCGGTGTTGTGTGTTGTGTTGTGGTGTGAGGGGTGAGGAGGTGTGGGGTGAGGGGTGAGAGGGTGCGAGGTGACGTGTGTGGAGATGTTAAATGCCACGTGCAAGGAGATAGCCTAGGTGAAGTCCGAGGGCATGTGCGAGGCAACATGGGCTGCACTGTGCAATGCGCAACACGTAGTGCCATGTGGGATGTGTCAACATGGTGTGTGACAAAATGTGAGATGTGATGCAATGCAATTTGTGTGTGTGAGAGAGAGAGAGAGAGAGATATGGAGAGAGAGAGAGACAGGTAGACAGAGAGACAAAGAGAGAGAGAGGGAGAGAGAGAGAGAGAGCGAGCGAAAGAGAGAGAGAGAGAGAGAGAGAGAGAGAGAGAGGGAGA
>SZWC01012064.1:64192-75644 GCA_023375785.1 Penium margaritaceum
AGGAGGAGGAGGAGGAGGAGGAGGAGGAGGAGGAGGAGGGACAGGGACCAGAGCTATGCACGGTACCAGGGTTATGGTTCAACGGCGGATTGGACCATTGCCATGACGATGCTAAACGGGAGGAGGAGGAGAAGGACGTGTGGGAAGAAATAGGAAGGGTGTGGGCTAGAGTTGAAGAAGCAGCAGAGGGGAAAGGGAACGGCGAAATGTGAGGGAACGCTGCATGCGGCGGGGGCACTGCTGCTGGTGCTGCTGCTGGTGCTGGCCAGCAGTTGGTCGTAAGCATGGTCGATGATCCGACAGCGGCCATCATTGGCGAGTGCCCACTCGTTGGACCAAGAAAGGAACTTGCACATTTTCACATTTCCTCAGCGTCTGGAAAGTGAGAAGTAAGAGGAGGATTACGGATGGACATCTAGTCCACTGCCCGACTGCGGCGAGCGCTGGCTACGGCGGATGGGGGCACGATGAAAGTCCGCCCTCGAAAGTCCCCTCGCTCTCCGCCCTCCGTCTCGAAATGCTTCCTCAACTCCAGCCAACCATCCTCCGGTCCAGAGGGAAGAACGGATTCTCAGCAACAGCCCGACACCACCATCGACCCATCCCAGGCTTACACTGGGGATTCAGCTTCCACGAGACCTCGGCCAAGATCGGGGCCACCACAGCTTTCAAGAAAACATTTTTTGGTTCTTGTGGCGCCTGTTGGTCCGCTTAATTGCCGGAGGGACATGCGGATGAACTGGACGCGTCTGAATTTCGTAGGCCTCAACGTGAACCTCTCTCGGACGACTCTTTTTGGATTACTAAGTAAATTGATCATGCAGATTAACCCCCGACTTATCGCCCATGACCCTCATACATCCAGGCCTTGAAACAATAAGTCTGATCCACCCCTAATAAGTGTTATTCCAAAAAATAACATAGTGAGAATATGCTTGGAAGCTTCCTAGCAATACAGCCGCCGACTAGGCGTCAGTGCTTGGTCAGACGGTGACGACAGTCACAGGTCGTGCACACAACTGCAAGGGTCTAGGTAGGAGACACAAGGCAAAGTATCAGAATGCTTCAATAAATTTTTCAAGGAGAGATGAAAATGACAGGTCCATGGCATAAGTATCTGCTGCGGCGCACGGCGGGTGTCGCACGCGGTAGTGCAAGATCTGTGCTAAATCCGGCCCCAAACCATTGTTTTTGCCGTAACTGTGCACAAACATGTTAGAACGCTACGTCGGCTGAACCTAGACGTGCACGATCACAAGTTGGGCGCTACGACTGGTCACATGCATGCATTCGATGTAAATCGATGGACACACAATGCAAAACCATGCAAATCAGACCCACAGCCAGTCCACCAAAAAACTCCTGCATGCTGCAGAAAAACTGCAAGAGGTTTCAGGTAGCGTCCAGAGCTCTGTAACAGTCTTCGGTCAGCTCCAAGCTGGTAGTCCGCCACCAGATGACGCACCAGTACCACGAAGGTCCGCATCAGGGATCTGCACGATTATGGACACGGCCAAGTGGTCACAGTAAACTGTACAGGTCGACAGGAACGTCACAAATCATAACACTCCCCCAAGACCCGATGGTACATATATCCATATACGTGCAGCACTGAGACGAGTACAACAGCGAGTGCAACGACAAATGCAACACGGACACAGACACACCGAACACTCAACCACTCTCAAGCAAGGGGCGAAGCCCAACAAAGCAAATGGCCACCAGGAACTTCCGCGTGCCAGTGCCTTCGTCAAGAAGTCAGCACGCTGCATGTCAGTGCCAACCCAAATGACGGGGATCACGTGTCGCTCCACCACATCACGCACTGAGTAATGCTCAACTGCAATGACCTTCGTGCGAGCATGAAACTCAGCAGAGTTCTCCGCAATGGCAAGAGCACTCTGGTTGCCGCAACGAAGCACAAATGGCAGGTACTGATTAGCTCATCTCAAGGAACAGGTGCTGCAACCATACCGCCTCAGCAACCCCTGCACCCAGAGCAACATGCACTGCATTCGATGAGCTACGTGCAATGCAACTGTGCTTCTCATTGTGCTAGGACATAATGGTACCACCGAGCAGGAACACGTAACTGGTGCGACTTCGTCCATTTGGGCTCCAGGCCCAGTCGCTGTCAATGTAGCCGTCAAGAACCATTGAACAGTGCCGGGAAAAGCAGAGTCCGAGGTACTGTGTGGAGACCACATACCGCACCACTCGCACAGCCGCGTGTAGGGCTCAAGCGCGTGGAGCCTGCAAAAACTGGGCAAGGAGGTTTACGGTAAAGGCGATGTCAGGACGTGTGGTAGTGGCCAGGTACATCCGAGATCTGATGAGACGGTGGTACAAGGTCACATCCACTGTCGCCCCCAGCTTTTGGGATCGTCTACTTTCAGGGCATCCTGCCCGTCAGGCATGAGAGGTGTGGAAGCCGTGGGCACTATGTTGAGGAGGTCGTTGAAGCTCTGCCCCACAATAGGTGTACATCGGGGTTGGTGTAGTAGTAGAGTACAATATATGCGATCTCGCATGATCACCATGCCGAGAAATACCTCTGCATGACCAAGGTCCTTCATCTTATAGGCAGTGTGGAGGACAGCCTTGGCCTCTTTCATGGCCTTTAGTGAAGAGACGCAATCAGAAGGTCATGAACATAAACCAGGATGGCGGTGAACCGCTCAGGCGTCCGTCGGATGAAGAGAGAAGGATCTGCCCCGCTCTGTACACATCGGGCACGAGTCAGGGTACTAGTGATTTCCTGGTTCCAGTACCGAGGAGACTGCTTAAGGCCGTACAAGGACTTGCGGAAGCGCCAGACCTTGTTACTGTCCTCAAAGCCAGGAGTCTGAGCCACGTAAATCTCCTCATTGAGAGAGCCATGGAGGAATGCATTGTTCACATCCATCTACTGCAGTTCTCAGTCATGCTGAGCCACTACACCGAACAGAGCTCGAGTTGAGGTCATACGGCCGACAGGGGCAAAGGTGTTAGTGTAATCGATGCCCTCAATCTGAGAGTACCCCTTGATGACCAAGCGAGCCTTGTGGCGTTCTAGTGAGCCATCCGGCTTCACTTTCTTGCGAAAGACCCACTTGACCTGAATAGCCTTCTTTCAGGTGGAAGGTGGACTAGTTCGTAAACTCCGTGCTCTCAGATAGCGCAAAGCTCATCCTCATAGGCAGCACGCCAAGTGTCAGTGATGAGAGAGCATCCCTCATTGTGCTTGGGTCAGGCGCCATAGAGGGAGAGCTTTGCGTGGCAAGAGTGCATGCCTCAGTGCTAGGTATGATGACCACAAGATCGGCTGCTGCATCACAAGCGACATGAAACTTGCGAATGACGAGATCGTGCCCTACGGGGAACGCTGGATGTCACATCCAGCGTGCCCCGTGAGTATAGCAACGTAACCAATGTCACATCACGGTAGGTGAGGGACTCAAAGAAGAGCGCGTCGCGGGACTCAAGAATGAGACGACGAGCAGGGTCCCAAAAGTGCCAAGCCTTTGACCGCGGGGAGATGCCTACAAAGGCACACAAGCGACCCCGCGGTGAGACCTAGGACCCCTGCTGGTCCTCAGTGTACCACACAGAATCCAAGGATCCCCAGACGCGAGCGAGGTGCAGGTCAGCACGGTGGCCAAACCAGAGCTCATATAGTGTGATGTGGTCTGGAAGAGGACCGTGCGGGAGGCNCCACGTCTACGGGTGAAATCATCGGTCAGGGTCGGGACGTATTGACCCCGATCGGACAGAGACTACACGGGAAGACGACCAAGTAGGTCCGAATGGACTAACTTGAGAGGGCACAATGCGCGAGAACGGGAGTCAGGGGAGGTGCAACAATGTATCTTAACCTGAGAGCAAAAGAGACAGTCGGTCTTGGGCGCGTTCTCGAAAGAGGCCGCATCAAGACCAAGGACAAAATGTTTCTGAATGATCTTCGACACAGTGTCAGAGCCTATTTGACACAGACGGCGATGAAGAAATTGCTAGTGCGTAGGAGACAGAATGCCAGTGACAAAAACACGAGCTCAAGGGGAGGGGGAGCAAGGAGCAGAACTCCAAGAGACACGATATAGGTCATGCACAACAGAGGCATGGAAAACAACACTACGAGTGTTAATGGTAGTCACAGTCACAGAGTCTGTAGTGTGCTCCACGGAAATTCCCATCAGTGTGCAGGCACAAACAGAAAGCAAAATTAGCTATAGGTGAGGCACAAACAGCACCTCGGAAAGATACATGGGGCCACATGAACCATCAAAACACACAAACCCAACACCTTGGACTGGCAAGGATTGACCACAGCCAGTACTTATAGAACGAACAGATGCAATAGGGCCGAGAAGAAGAAAGTCAATACTATAACAGGTCATGTGATGAGTGGCACCTGAATCGATGATGCAAGTGCCACCGGAATCACGAGTGGAGGAAGTCATTGTACAACGGGCAACGGAACACTCGGTCTCAGACAGACGCTGGTCAGCAGGTTGGGAGGAACAACAAAGAGCACAAAGGTGAGACAAATGAATCCAATCGGTGAATTCAGGTCCATCGGCATTCCATGTCGATTGTGCCCCCCCACAAGAGTCATCCCGAGCCACAAGAACAAACGGACAGGAAGTCTGTGAACCACCCGGCTGTGAAAGCCCGGCTTCGCACCTCCCTCAAAGCGAAGCGCCAGAAGGTGTCGGAGCGCGGCGATGTTACAGTCACGTGGGTCCGGGTCGCCGCTGCTCGCCGGTGATGAATCAGGAACTACTGCGGTCATGGTCGACGCGCGCCCGGAGGATGTGCTGCTTGACGTAGACCGTAGTGCGTGCGCAGCCTGAAGCCCACGCGTAATCCGTGCCCAGTCCAGCGGCTGCTGGCACTCTATGTAGTGATGAGCACCTCCATAGTTGTAGCAGTGAACAACGCGTCCATCACTACTACCCAATGACGGTTGCTGCTGTGATTGCTGCTAGCTTGAGCTATGCCTCCGTCGCCCCTTCTTCCCCTTTGCTGCTACCGCGACACCGTGTGTCTGATTGGTGTAATCTGGGTAGAAGGGGAAGAGGAGTAAGTGGTAGAGGATGGAGAAGGAGACTGCAAGAGGGGCTTCGGTGGTGATGCGACGACTGCTACAGCAAGGGAAGTCTCTTGATGAGCCACGGCTGCCTCAAGGGCGGAAGGCACCTGGACGAAGAGCTGGTGCGCCCAGGGAAGAAGGTACAGTGAGGCNGAGCGGAAGTCGACAACGTTCTTGCGCGGCATGCCATGAAGAAGTCCACGCATCGCCCTGGCCATTGTGAGTACTTGTGCTTGGTCTGTAGTCTGATACGGACTGTGGTAGTAGGGCCACACTCCTTCTGGAGTGGCCCAAACCTCGAAAAATGATCTCCCAGCAGTCAAAGGCATCCTCGCTGACATAACGTGGGGGCAGTGTCTCAACGTCCTTGGGTTGCCGTTCCGTAGGGAGAGCAACCACAGGCTGAGAAGGACAAGGGATGGGGAAGAAACCGGGAAGAGGGATGTTGCTGGGATGGAGATCAGGCAACGATCGAATACCGGGAAACCTCGATGTGTGTGAGGGTCGAGAGCTCGTCTGGAGTTGGCGGAGACGCTCCTGAAGTAGACAAAACTCACGCTGAGGGGAGGCGCCCTCCATGCGTGGTATATCTGGATCCTCATCCCAAGGATCAAGAGGTGGCGGGTCGTATCCAGCTCATGTCTCTGGTGCTGGAGCTGACTGCTGTGTAGAGGGTGCGACACCGACAGCTCTCTCATAGGTCTTTCGTGGGGCCGTGGACTGACCCTGAACAAGCTCAGTGAGTGTACGGATGGCTTCAGTCTGCAACCAATATAGATGATGCATCTCGTCCAGCTGGCTTTGCATGTCCTCAATAGCGTGCGAGCGTGGGCTCATGACCCCTGAGGAGGAAGAAGAGGGATCTAGTATCCTCTTGCCCTTATCACCAGACGGAGCCATGTCACTGCTCATTATGGGCCGAGACCTCAACTTGGTCGAATTGCACAAATGTCAGCATTTCTCAAGGAGTTGAAACTCTGGCAACTTTTATTTTTCTGACCAAAAATACTGTAAAAATGCTGACGTTAGCAGTTTGTTGTTGACGTCAACATGACCATATGACGTAAGCAAGAAAAATGCTGATGACAGCTCCCCTCCTTTCACCCCTTTTTTGTATTGTTCCCCCGTTGTGCACGGGGGCGGCTGCTCTACGGCAGCCACGTGGCTGCTGCTCTGATACCATGCAAAGATGCGTGGAAGCTTCCTAGTGACACAGTCGCCGACTAGGCGTCAGTGCTTGGTCAGAAGGTGACGACAGTCACAGGTCGTGCACACAACGGCAAGTGTCTGGCTAGGAGACACAAGGCAAAGTGTGAGAATGTATCTATAGCATGTGCAGAGAGAGATGAAAAATGATAGGTCCATGGCATAAGTACCTACCACGGAGCACGGCGGGTGTTGCACGCGGTAGTGCAAGATCTGTGCTAAAACCGGCCCAAAACCACTATTATGGCCGGAACTCTGCGCAGACATGTCAGAACGCTACACCGTCTGAACCTAGACGTGCAAGATCACAAGCCAAATTCTACGACTGGTCACATGCATGCATCCGCTATCAAATGGTGGATACACAATGCAAAAACATGCAAATCGGGCCCACGGCCATTTCACCGATAAACTCTTGCGTGCTACAGAAAACCTACAGGAGGTCCGGAGTAGCGTCCAGAGCTGTGGAACGGTCGTCGGTCAGCTCCAAGTGGGTATTCTGCCACAAGATGACGCACCGGTACCATCAGGGTCCGCATCAGGGATCTGCATGAGTATGGACACGGCCGAGTGGTCACAGTAAACTATACAGGTCAACAGGAACGTCACAAATCACAATACATAGGTGGTTCACTAGGATTAATTGGAGGACAAAAGTCGATTCAGGTGTTCCGAACAAATGCATAGTTTGTGTTGAGCAGTACATGTACTTCGATTACCAGTTTTGAGTGACTCGAGCACATGTATACAATGCCAAGAATGAGATAAGATACGGCTCAGTGGTCAGACTAAACTCTACAGGTCAAGAGGAACCTTACAAATCACAACACTCCCCCATGACCCAATGCTAGGCATGTCCATACGCGTGTAGTACTGAAAAGACTGCAACAATGAGTGCGAAATCAGTTCTGACGCAGACACAGACACACCTCCCACTCAACCACTTTCGGGCAAGGGGCAAAGCCGAACAGAACGAATGGCCAATGGAAACATCTTGCGAGCCCGTGCCTTCATCATGAAAACAACACGCTGCATTTTAATGCCGACCCATATGACAGAGATCACGTGTCCCTCCACCAGATCATGCACAAAATGATTCTCAACCACAATGTGCTTTGTGCGAGTATGAAAAAAACCAGAGTTCTGCACAATAGCAAGAGCACTCAGGTTGTTGCATCGAAGCACAATGGCGGACGCTGACTGACCCAACTTGAGGAACAATCGTTGCAGCCACACTGCCTGACCAGTCCCTACAACCAAAACAACATACTTTACATCCGATGAGCTACCGTACTACTGCAATTATTCGGAATCGTTTTTGTGAAGCTGTATTATGTTTCTAATTTTTGTAGAACTAGGACTGAGTTTTGTACTGTTATGGAAGTGCCCTAACGTAGTTTAGTGCCACTGAAATTCGAAGCGACCAAGCCAGGCCATCTCCTTGTACGGGAAAAATGCAAGTAGGAGGTCTGTTGGGGCATCTACGTGTGCTTGCTTGAGCTCGAGCAAGCAAATCCACGGCCGCCCGCGCGTGGATGCTATCAATGTCCATGCAAAGTCCGCACTTTGAGGGGCGTTGCTAGTCTTCAAAGTAATCACCGTAGGGGTTTTTTCCTGGGATTAATTTGAAGCCTGTGGATGACTAATGTACAACCAATACAGAAGTACCCAAGAGGAGTAAATGACTGGAATTGGAAATGTTCATAGTTGTTTTCCTTCCAAATAATTACGGTAGTATGGTACGTGTAATGCAGCCTTGCTTGCCGCTGCGCTTGGACATAGCAGTACCAACGAGTAGGAATGCGTAGTCAGTGCGACTTTGGCCATCTGAACTCCAGGCCCGGTCATTGTTAATGTAGCCGACAAGATCCATCGGACACTACCGGCGAAAGCAAAGTCCGAGGTACGGTGTGGAGACCACATACTACACCATTCCCACAACGGCATGAAGGGCTCTAGCATGTGGAGCATGCATAAAATGTGCAAGGAGGTTGATGGCAAAAGCGATGTCGGGGCGTGTGGTAGTGGCCAGGTACATCAAAGATCTGATGAGATGAAGGTAGAAGGTCACATCCAGTGTCTCCCCCAGCTCTGTGGGATTTTCTACCTTTAGGGAATCCTCTCTGTCAGGTGTGAGGTGTGGAGATCATGGGCGCTGCGCCAAGGAGATCACTAAAGCGCTCCCCCACAACACGTGCGTATCGGGCGTGATGCAGCAGAAGTGTCCAATGTCTACGGTCTCGCACGATATCCATGCTGAGAAACACCGCTGCAGGACCAAGATCCTTCATCCTACAGGCAGTCTGGAGGATTGCCTTGGCCTCCATCACACCCTCCATGGAGGGAGACGGGATCAGAAGGTCGTCCACATAGATGAGGATGAAGGTGAACCGCTCAGGTGACCGTCGGAAAAAGAGAGAGGGATCTGTCTCACTTTGTACATATCTTGCACGAGTGACGTGCCTGTAATCTCATGGTTCTAGCACCGCGGAGACTGCTTGAGTCCATACAAGGACTTGTGCAAATGCCAGACCTTGTTACCATCCTCAAAGCCTAGTGGCTGAGCTACGTAAATCTCCTCATCTAGAGAGCCATGGAGGAACACATTGTTCACATCCATCTGGCACAATTCCCAGTCATGCTGAGCCACCATTCCAAACAGAGAGCGAGCTGAGGTCATGCGGCCGACAGGGACGAAGGTGTCAGTGTAATGGATCCCCTCGATCCGGAAATAACCCTTGACAACCAAGCGAGCCTTGTGACGTTCCAGTGAGCCATTCGGTTTCACACTCTTACGAAAGACCACTTGACCAGAATAGCCTTCCTCCATGGTGGAAGGTCGACTAGCTGTTAACTCTGTGCTCTCAGATGGCACAAAGCTCATCCTCGTAGGGAGCACGACGGGCGTGTTCATCTTCTGATGAGAGAGCTTCCCTCAGTGTGCCCGGATCAGGCGCCACCAAGGGATAGCTCTAAGTGGCGAGTACACAAGCCTGAGAGCTGGGCCTGACAACCACAAGGTGAGCTGCGACATCACAAGCGACGCAAAACTTTCGAGTGCCCAGATCGTGCCCTACAAGACACGCTGGATATGCCTCTGTGTGATTTGTGTGGACACTCAGGCCTAGGGGCTTTGTGCCGGGATCACCACTCGCAACACTGCAAGTGTGGCGATGCGAGTGGACTCGAGGGTCTCACCTGAGATTCGGAGGCAGGCACAGCCACAACTGGTGAGTAGTGAGGCAAAGGGGCATGTGATGCACTGGAAGGAGATGCTGGTGAAATGACGGGAGGTACAGTGCTGAGTGTGGCAGCAGGAGAAGGAGTAGATGCAGGATCTTGCAGAGAGGTACGAGTACTGGTGGACATAGGTACAATATCATGGGTGTGTGTGGGGTGCAAGGGAACAAGGGTAGAAACAAGATGAGCTGGAGAGGTCTCTGGGCCAACAGCTATGGTCGCTGGGTCATCAAGAGCGAGAGACTGAGAAGTGGAGGGGGTTCGAATGGACACATCAGCCTGACGAGAGGTGCTGGTAGGCCCAAACTCCCCCATCCGTCGAGAAGCCTCACACGTAGGAACATGCGTGCCGGACATGAACATGATACACAGTAGGTGATTCTAGGCCCACGTCATGTAGGAAAATCCTTCAAATGTAAAAGACTTCGGAAGATCGCAGTCAGACCGCATAACATGAACCACAGCCTTCATGGTGCGGTTCCAGTGATCACAGACACCGTTGTGCTGACAAGTAGCAGGAGTGGAGACATGGTGAAAAACCTTGCACTCGGTTAAGAAACTTTCCATCTTACCAAGAAACTCACCGCCGCGATCCGAGCGGCAAGCATGCAGCGTGTGGCGGGACTGATGCAGAGCCATCACTAGCTGGAGGCAAACCGCGAGAGCAACATCACTCTTTTGGCACAGGTTGTAGACCCACTCTTTGGGTGAAGTCATCAGTCATGGCTAGGACGTATCGGCCCCAAATGGACAAAGACTCGACAGGGAGAGGGCGAAGAAGGTCCGAGTGGACCAACTGGAGGGGGAGAAGAGCTTGAGAATGGGAGGCAGGGTAGGTGCAACGATGCATCTTACCTTGAGCGCAAAATAGACAATCGGTCTTTGGCGGATTCTCGAAAGAGGCCACATCAAGACTGACTGTGGGCTGTGTCAGAATGAGGTTTGACACAATGCCGGAGCCCACGTGACACAGGTGACGATGTAGCAATCGCTGGTGCTCAACAGAGAGAACACTAGTGAGATACACACAAGCGGGAGGGGAAGGGGAGCAAGGAGAAAGAGAGATCCAAGGAACACGGTACAGATCATGCACAATGGAGGCACGGAGACAAATGGTACGAGTATCAACATAGGTCACAATTTCGGAATCTGCAGTGTGCTCCATAGAGAGTCCCATAGGTATGCAGGCACACACAGAAAGCAAGCTGAGCTCAAGGTCAAGCATGAAAAGCACCTCGGAAGTTTATGGGGGCGAGACATACCATTGAAACACATAACTCCAACACCCTTGACCGGCAGTGACTGACCAGAGCCTGTGTGAAACGAGCAAAAAAATGTAACAAGAGTGAGGACAAGAAAGTTACTACAACGACAGGTCATGTGGTGAGTGACACCATAATTGATGATCCAAGTGCCACAAGGATCACGAACGGAGGACGTCACTGTGCAACGGGCAATGGAAGAGTTGGCCTTAGACGGGCACTGAGCAAGATGTGAGGAGGTACGACGAAGGGCACAAAGGTGAGACTCATGAATCCAATCGGTACTATTAGGCCCATCATGAACACATGCAAGCTGTGCCCCCCCACACGAGTCATCATGAGCTACGAAAACAGACAAACAAACAATCTGTGAACCTCCTAGGTATGACGATACACTTGCACGTCCCTGAAAGCAAAGTGTTAGAAGGTGACAGAGCTCGGCGATGGTGCGGTCACGTGGGTCCAGGCCGCCACTGCTCGCCGGCAGGGATGCGAGAATACCTATGAGAAGTGCTGTGGGAATTGTTGTGAACGTAGTCGCCGCACTACCCGAGGCTATGCTGCTTGACGCAGACCATTGTGTGTGTGTAGCCTTAAGACCGCAAGCGATCTGTGCCCAGTCAAGCGGCTACGTGCACTCGGTGTAGTGATGAGCGCCTCCACAGTTGTAGTA
>SZWC01012065.1:22544-36379 GCA_023375785.1 Penium margaritaceum
GTCAAGTCTCGCCGTCAGTCATCTGCACGCCGATGTACACAAGCCGGGAGGACACAACAGAGTACAATGAGAGATGCACGAAAACCAACACTCCCCCATGACTCACAGGCGTAGTGCACATGTGCGGGCAGAGACATTGTCAACGACCAAACTCCCCCAGGCCAAGCAGAAAAGCAAGCAGGGACAGAGAGAGTCACTCACGGACGCATGCCGACTGAACTCGCAGCCTTCTTGATTGAGTCGCGCTTCAGTGCCTTGGTCAAGACTTCTTGACCAAGAACGCCCTGTGAGCGATCATGCTGGAGCTCCATGCCCAGGAAGACTCTGGCAGATCCGAGGTCCTTCATCTGGTAGGCGGCGTGCAGCAGGTCCTTGACACGCTGGATAGCAGCCATGTCTAGGGACGCAACGAACAGATCGTCGATGTAAACCATAACAGCGGCAAAAGTCTGGCCTCACGGACTGACAAACAGTGCGGGATCAGCGGTACTGCGTTGGAGCCCGCTACGAAGGATCGTGCTGCTCATTTCTCGATTCCAACAGTGAGGCGATTGCTTCAGGCCATAGAGGGCCTTGCGCAGTCGCCAGACTCTCCCACTGCCATCGTTGAAGCCTGGGGGCTACACCACGTAGAGCTCCTCACCCTCCAGTGAACCATGGAGAAAAGCGTTGCTCACATCCATCTCATGCAACTCCCACCCATGCTGGGCGACCAGACTGAAGAGTGCCCGGCTAATGGAGAACCGGCCAATTGGGGCAAAGATCTGGTTGTAATCGACCCCAGGAATCTGGGCAAACCCCTTGGCTGTAAGGCGGGCCTTGTACTTGTCCAAGGACCCGTCGGGCTTCCACTTGCACTGAAAGACCCACTTGGCATCGATAGCCTTCCGTCTTGGAGGAAGTTCAACGAGGTCTTACACGTGGTGCTGTCAGATAGCGGCGAGCTCATTGGCGCAAGCATCGTCCCAGTGTGCGGCCTCACGAGAGGCTCGTACCTCGCGTAGGGTGTCTGGGTCCTCTGGGCGTGCTATGGAGCGGAATGAGAGAGCGTGTGCATCTTGAGCCCCATGTGGGATGCGCGCGAGTGCAGCCACGACAGCGTGCCGATGCTCATGATGAAGCATGACGTAGACCAGTGCGGAGCCCGGGTGAAGGTCTGTAATGATGGTCGAGGCGGTCAAGCCGACGGCCTTGGTGCCAAGATCCCCACTCATGACCGTGGTAATGGAGGAGACACGTGGAGCCACGGGGGTCGAGGCGCCACGGAGCGCGGTGCGATGGTGTGCGCGCTCACGGACGGTCTGGGTCAGAGGCTACCGCCTAGGCCACGTGTGTAGCGTGGCAGGGCAGGTGATGGCACTGAGTCCGCCGGGACAATGGAAGCGGATGGGGTTGTTGGCCCAGAGGGGCTCGCGGATGTAACCGGGGTTGTTGGCCCGATTGGAGCGACAAGAGCTGCTGGCCCAGAGGGGCCAGCGGACGCAACTGGGGCTGCCGGTCCGAAAGGACCAGCAGACGCGACTGGGGCTGCTGGTCTAGAGGGACCAGCGTACGCTACTCGGGCTGCCGGCTCGGAGGGACCAGCAGACGCGCCTGGGGCTGCCGGCCCGGAGGGACCAGCGGACGCGATTGGGGCTGCTGGCCCGGAGGGACTAGCAGACGCGACTGGGGCTGCTGGCCCGCAGGGACCAACGGACGCGGCTGGGGTTGCCGGCCCGGAGGAACCAGCGGACGCGACTGGGACTGCCGGCCTGTAGGGATCAGCGGACGCGACTGGGGCTGCTGGCCTGGAGGGACCAGTGGACACAACTGGGGCTACCGGCTTGGAGGGACCAGTGGACGCGACTGGGACTGCTGGTCCGGAGGGACCAGTAGATGCGAGTGGGGCTGCCGGCTCAAAGGGACCAGCGGCCGTGACTAGGGCTGCCGACTCAGAGGGACTGAGGGATGTGTCACGTGGAAGCGGCAGGACGGAGGACGGACTCACCACGTGCACTGAAGAACAGTGCACATTCAATAGGAATGCGATGGTAGCCACTGTGCTCAAGGGTGGCAGAAATCTCGAGATTCCAGCAGTGCGGAGGCTGCTTAAATCCGTATAATGCCTTGCAAAGGCGCCAAACGCGGCCGGTACCATCGTCAAAGCCAGGCTGTTGACTCAGTTCTGCCTTGGAAGTGGTGTACTTCCCCACAAAGGCAAAGGTGGCATCGTATTCGATGCCAGGCACTTGGGAAAAGCCCTTGGCAGTGAGACGAGCCTTAAAGCGCTCAACCACACTGTTGGGCTTAAGATTTCATTAGAACATCCAACACGCATCAATGGCTTTACTCCATGTTTTGTGGTTGCATTGAGCTCCTCACCCATAGCCTGCTCCCAGAGAGCAAGGACAGAGCAAGCCTGGTGGACGGTGTCCGGATCAGGTAGGAGGATCGTGCTGCCACGCATAGTGAGTACAGTGGCGACAGATGCATGAGACACAGAAGGACCAGACTCGGCGGCTGCGACAGCACAAAAAAACTCGTTCGCAATCAGGGAATTGCCGACTGCTGAGTTGGGCTTCACGAAAGCCGCTGCAAGGCCAAGCGCATCCAGTCCGGTGGTAAGAGCTGGCTGGTCAGTGGGAGGGGCCGAGGCCGAGCATGACAGGCGAGCGGACACAGAACGACCGGTAGATGGGACAGAGTGAGAGGAAGACTGCAATGGATGTAGGCGACAACCTGGAGCCCGATTGTATGGGGCAGGAACAAAAGAGGGTGGAGGAGCCACAGGGTCCGCTCCGAAAGGAGCCAGCAAGGGATCAGGGTGAAGTGGAGAGGCGTTAGATGACAAAGGCGATGACACACGTGAGGGCACAGGAGATGATGCTAGCGATGAAGAAGAGACAGCACCAGATGATGACACGGGCAGTGACGGATGTGTAGATGAGGATGAAGAGGTTGATTCGGACACCAGTAAGGAGGAAGGCAACAATGTAGGTGCCGAAGGCGCAGGCAGTGACGTAAGGAGCGTCACACATGTGGGAACCGGGACGGACGCCAACTGGGGCGCAGATGAGACGGGGGGCACCTCTGAGTGCGGAGAGCCATCCGAGGGCCATCTGGCCCAAGAGCTACCGGCAACACACAAAGCTGGGCCAAGAGATGGAACGCGATGGAAAATGATGCCACTGAACTTGCTCTCGAAGAAGAGAGTCTCACGTGATTCAAAGTCACGGCGACTCTCTGGATCCTAGAAACGCCATTCCATGGAATGTGGTGAGACACTGATGAACGCGCACAAACGTCCGCGCGGGGAGAGCTTCCCATTGTGTTGGTCCTCAGGAAGCCAGACACCGGCAATGCACCTCCAAACCCGCACAAGGTGCAAGTCAGCGTGACGGTTGTACCAACGATCGTACGGAGTGACTTGGTGTGGAAGGGGTCCATGAGGGACCCAGTTGACACCCAACTCATGTACTTCATGGCCTCATAAGAGAAAGCTTCGGACAGGCTGGAATCCACCAGCATAGTGCGAACCTCATCTGCAAGAGTGTGGTTCCAGTGTTCAGAAACGCTATTATGCTGAGGGATATAGGGGGCGGATGACTCAAACCAGACACCAACCGACGTAAAGAAATGCAGGTTTGGTCTAATGAATTTAGTACCAGGATTGAAACAAAACACTTGTAGCTTGCGCTGGCATGCATGCTCTGCTTGGACAAGCCAAAACTCAATCATGGGACTGACATCACTCTTCAAACAAAGGGGGAAAATCCAATGAAAGCGAGAATAGTCGTCAGTCAAACANCTTGGTTTGGAAGGGGTCCATGAGGGACCCAGTTGACACCCAACTCATGTACTTCATGGCCTCATAAGATAAAGCTTCGGACAGGCTGGAATCCACCAGCATAGTGCGAACCTCATCTGCAAGAGTGTGGTTCCAGTGTTCAGAAACGCTATTATGCTGAGGGATATAGGGGGCGGATGACTCAAACCAGACACCAACCGACGTAAAGAAATGCAGGTTTGGTCTAATGAATTTAGTACCAGGATTGAAACAAAACACTTGTAGCTTGCGCTGGCATGCATGCTCTGCTTGGACAAGCCAAAACTCAATCATGGGACTGACATCACTCTTCAAACAAAGGGGGAAAATCCAATGAAAGCGAGAATAGTCGTCAGTCAAAAATAGGGTAGAACAACCGCCAGCGAGGAACTCCACTAGGAAGGGCCCCATGACACCAGCAAGGACAAGAGCGAGAGGCTCATGGGTGCGAGACGTGGACACAGGGAAAGTTGAACAATGTATGTTGCCTTGCACACAGTCCATACAGTCAGTGGTGCAAGGAGCGGAGAATGTGGCAGCATCCAGAAAAGGTGGCGGGCTGATGATGTCACAAGTTGTGAATTGCAGCGGTGCTCACATGGCAAAGGCGACGATGACGCAAGCGCGTATGCTCAGCAGAAAGTGTAGGGGTGACATGAGCATGAGCAACGGCAATCGCGGTCAGGCTAGGTGCAAACAAAGGCACATGATACAACTTATCAAAACAAAGGCCACATAGCACAATGAGTTGAGACGACTGCAAAAAAACAGTACTAGTTCCACGAGACGCAACAAATTACATACCCTGATTGCCGAGGGTCGTGACCAAAATCAGGCTCAATTCAAGTGTATGAACATAAAGCACATCAGGCAAGAAGACGTCACCAGACGGACCAACAAATCGCACGAAACCAACACCGTGGACAGGCAGCATCTTTCCTGATCCAGTACGGAAAAAACGGACGTCCCCGACAGGCCTCATCGACACGAACGCAACACATGACAACGCCATGTGGTGAGTGGCTCCATAATCAAGAATCCAGAAACCATGAGAAACATAAACATGGGACGAGACATAATATGCAACGACACGACCTAAACTTGCAGAATGCGGCGGAGCATGCCCCAAAGAATGGGCCAAAAGCCGTGGACATGTAACATGCTGCCATTCCTCAATCCATGCATCACCTCCACCCGGACTACCCAACGACGCTCCCCGAAAGGATCTATCTGATTCACATTGGTGACCTTTGGAGCCAACTACCAAACTCACACCACCGGAGACTTTGTGTGGTCGCAGTGGAGAAGACGCTGAAGGGGAGGTGATGGAATACTTGGTAGACAGGTGGTAGGAGCCAGCTGGCAGAGGAGGAGTTTGAATGATGGGTGAAGTTGACGCGGGCAGCAACTGTGACGGCGTGTAGCTGGCAGACCTGTACTCCCCACCCAACCTAGCCTAGCCCAGCTCAGACGTCTCTGTTGTTGCTGCTGCAGGTTGTATGGTGGGTTGCACGCACGTAGTCTCTCTACTGATCTAATACCATGAGGGAATGAACAAAATCCCTAAGGAACATTCTGTGTAAGGGATCACGTTGCATAGAACACAATGCTCCAATTCTGTGTTAGTGATCCAAGTTTGTCTCCAACAAGCTCCAAATGCACGAGGGCCATGAATGAAGTGACCAGAGGGACCTCCTTGACCAGGGTGAAGACCTCCTTGACTTTTGGGCGAGGAAAGGCACGCCGACGGGTCATCGTGGAAGCGCATCCCGTTGCCTAGCGTGCAAGGCAAGGTGAGCGGCTCCACCAAGGGTTACTTTGATGGCCGTAACAGGGGCTCTACTGCTTTGATTTTGGCACTCTTGGATGTGTTGGAAAGCTTATATTACAGGCTATATGGATCTGATGTAATCTCATTGTGCTAAGTAACAAAACGTGTTTCAGTTCATTTCTACTGAGTGCGACGTGTTCTGCCGACTCACATCCATGATCCTTCTGCTCCACACCCTTCACCACTGGTGTCCATTAGCTGTCTCAAACATTGGTAGCGTGTATAAGTGAGATTTAGGCATCCTTGAGGGCACCTCTACACCCACTAGTACCATCAGTACCAGTTACATAAAGTCATCGCATTATTTGTTGACTGGATCCAACGATGCAAATTACTTTCGGGATACCCTGATCTACGGTTACCTAACCAATAACCAATGGCAGCCGCCAATTGTTTTCTGACGTACCAACTGTATGGAAAAAAATGCAGCAGGCAAACAACAGTGATGTCTCACTACACATAGCAGTACAACAGTTGAATCATGGGTCGAACATTGGCAGGGCTTTATGGACATGACGAGGACCAGTCCAACGATGTACATAACAATCCTACAAACAGCCACGTCGTCACATGGGCGAACATTGGCAGGGCACTCCGCTTGGACGAAGTTGGGGCTTGGGGAGGCACACAAACCATGACCATCCCACCTGCACTCACTCGTCAGCAGGCAATGGATGCATGGGCTACGATGAAAGCTTGTTGGGACCTGCTCGTGGCAACCAGCCACATCCGGACATGGGTGAAGGACCCATGCAAACCCGGGACAATATGCTTGATTCTTGGTGTTTGCATGCCCAATTCTCGTCCATCTAATACCTCTGGGCTTTGGAAGCCATGGACTTGAAACCCTAGGTCACTGTCAACTGGATGATTGACTAAACTTTGTCCTGTTTGTTTACCAAGTTATCCAGTCGTAGTTGGATACAGCATTTTACTTTCACTTTATTATGTTTTGTATTACCCACTCTTATGTCAATGGCCTGGAGGTGGCACAAACACAAATACACCGTTGGTATGTACTAGGAAAGCCACTTATTCTTGTACTCACATAATCCACGTCTTCATAACTTGTGGCCACCAGTTATGAGTATACAACATGGATTTATGTGACTCCTCTAATCTCATAACTATTGTATAGCATGGCTTGATGTCACTGTTGTTGTTTGAACATGCATTGTTTTCTGTTAGTATTAAATCCTAAGGTCATGGTTTTGAAGTAAAGACGAGTGTAGTGCTCTACCTTCAGCATACAACAGAAGAATAGTGGGAAGCACATTAGTGAAGATGTTTCTTCTCAATCAAAGGAAAAGTGGAGTAAAAAATCCATGGCTGATCCTCATCTGAACGTACACGGATAGGCCGTAGCAAACGATCTCGCATGCAACACACTTTGAGGCAATGGAGATGTCATGCACAGCATAAAAATTATTCTCTCTAAAGGGTGATGCACAGAGACCGCGACAGGGATTGGCCACGTGTGTTCTGGCCAATGTTTCTTTGGCATCTTGTACGCTAAGTGTACCTAGTTGCAGTGATGTTTCCTGCACTGTGTTGTGACTGGTAACTTGTGCCACGTGTTGTTTGACCCCTTGCCTCCACTCCACCTTGTGCTTCCTTCTCTTCTCCATGGCACCACTGATGATTTCCAATGGTACAACCTGCAAGGCCATACAAAGAGTCAGTTAGAAAGCATGGAGACATGGTTGGAAACAGCAAAAACACACATGTTTAAAAGAACATTAAAAAAGCACCAGCTTACAATGGCACACAACCAATGCCTGTTCAACCACGACGAAGATGCTTGGGCAGAGCATTTTCCTCGTCTGACTTGTCAGAGGAGGACAGTGCATTCTCCTCCTCCTCCTCCTCCTCCTCCTCCTCCTCACCTAAAGAGTGCCAATCCTCCAACTCTGTGTCGGTGTAATCTTCAAACCCAAAGCTCTCACATCATGATGAATGGGATGTGTAGTCCGCACCGTCTGGATTTTCAGCCTGCAATGCCATGACTATCATAGCCTATACATCCTCGCGCACATCCTCTCCTTCAGCACTGCNTGTAGCACCGCGTGCTATACCGCCTCTTGTGCTGTCTCCATCGCTTGTTCCAATGCCTCAACCACTGCCTTTAGTAGCCCTTGCCCCACCGCATGCACCACTGCAAGCGGCACCACATGCACCACAAGAACTTCTTGTAAAGCATGCTGCAACACTTTTATTGCTTGCATCACTGCCTGCAGAACCGCCTATCCACCGTCTGCCGCCGCTTGCAGCACCACCTGTCCCAACGTCTTTCCCTCCGCCAGCAGCACCGCCTGCCACACCGTTTATCCCACCACAAGAAACACCACTTGTTTCACTGTATGCCTCGCTGCCTGCACCATCGGAGTCTATCATAGGTGACACAACACTTGCAACAAGCTCCATCTCTGCAACCTCCCGACTGTCACTGTTACTGGCCAGTTCTTGTGCACAGACCGCAGCAACAATAGTCGGTAAAAGTGCAGGCGAGCTCTTGCAGAAGTGTAGGGGGCATCCCTTCTCCCCGCACTTGGAGTAAGTGTATGTCAGTATAAAGCTGCAGATTCACTTCCACGTCATTTGGTCTAGGCGCATTGAGCATGGTCGACCGCAAGAGTGTTTGACACCCGGCTGACCCCACCCACGCTGGGCATACTACAGCTCTCAGAAATTCACTTTTGGCACGGGAACGTCCGGTGCCAGGCCATCTGTGTCAGATGTATGTCAGTGTAGAGCTGCAGATTCATGTCCGCATCCAGCATGAGTACTATAACGTGTTGGCAGGGATAAGTGTACTCAGTCCACAGGCCAGCTTCCACGTGATGTCTGTTGTTGCCGTTCCTGCCTCTGACTTCACGTTCTCCCGCAGATGCTGACCACAAAACATGTGTTTGGCACAAGGAAACTCATGATTCACCACGGCGATGAGTCCGGTGTACTTTGTCACTTATGACAGCGGTCCCCTTGTGGCGTGCTGCCGGGTATGCCTCAGCAAGTTACTGGCAGAACCACTCCCAGTTGTCTTTGTCCTCTTGTGGATAGATTGCCCACGCCATGAGGAATACGTGGTTATTTGCATCCCAGTACCATGCGAATAATAATACTTGCTTGGAAATGTTTATGAGGAAAGTACCGTCCATGCACAGAAAACGCCTGACATGCATGTTACAAAAGGGCCAAAAAGGCAGATATGTCCCAAACCCATCAAGAGCATAACGACAGTTAGGGAGGGGAGGGTTTCCACTCTCTCCCCTCCCCCACCGTCACCTATGCTACTCTACACTACTGCTCTACTCTGCTCTTGGGGTCAGGAGAGAGGGTAATCCCATGCCTCGCCCTGCCCACTGTGTACCTGTTCATGCCAAGGACCTATTGAACTGCACCATATATATCGGCAGGGATTGCACTATCACAATCAGTGACTCAACGCAAGAGAAGAGACCAGGAAGGGTACTGACGTGGAGGGGCGACGAAGTGCGAGCACAAGAAGCACAGAGGAGCCGGACACTCTCCGGACAAAGTTCGATGATCGATCGAGAGATCGATTATAAAACTCAATCTGAGGGTTCAGGAAATTCTATCTTCACAGGATCAACGGCTTACGACAAATGAATAAATCAAAAGGAGCTCCATGGATACGGGGGGGGTTTCCGAAAGAACAACAAAGACTCGGAGTGACCGCACCCCAAGGACCTGCCGGCTTTTGACGGCAGATTGCCATCTCACACTATTCACTGTACAAAGCGAACGGCAGCGCAAGTTGTGCCGGAGCTTCAGGATTTAAAGGAAGCGAGTCTCAATGTTATTACTCACTTGTTCCAAGGGGAGATGCTTTTACATATGACACTTGTACCCGGGAACTGGAGTTGGACTTGTACTTTATTTGAGTTATCGCATGCCAGGAGTTCCTGATGAATGAGACATCTATGTTGGAACTCCAGAGCTAAATTGCAATTGGTTGCGCTGTTCTTGATCTCAGTCAACTACGCTTTAACGATCTCAATTTTCAACATTTGGTATCAGAGCAGGGGCGTTGATTGACTACATCAAGGACTGGCTGCCCTGTCTCAGACATTCATTCTGTGGACCAAGTGATTTCAACCAGCACCACCAGCAGAAGCAACACCTGCCAATGACAGTCATGGCAGGTTTCAGGGGGGGTAACATGGGTGACACATTCAAGATTCAACAATTTGACGGCCAGCACTACCATGAGTTCGCATTTAATATGAGAATGGTGTTTCTGGCCAAAGGCTTGTGGGGAGTGGTGTCAGACCCTCCAACTGAGATCCTAAGCGCAACGGCCTCAGCAGACGAGAAACTACTATGGCAACGCAGATGTGATCAGGCATTTGCCATCTTGGCAATGCAAGTCTCTGAACGTCTCAAGTTCCTTATCAGAGATGGGAATCCCACCTTGGATCCAAGGAAGGCCTGGGTTGCACTCCAACAAAGATATCACAAAGTCGGCGACTCTGAACTCCACAACCTTTTTATCCCGTTCTGTGAACTCAAGATGGATGACAACACAAGACTGGAAGATCACGTCTCTCGACTCAAAATGCTGGTTGAACGCATTACCTCAATGGGCCAGTCTCTATCTGAGAAAGTTATTGTACTACGACTCTTTGCGAGCCTCCCATCACACTTTGAAACAACCGTGGAACAATTACTTGCTTTTCAAGAGCGGGGTGCCACATTTGACTCCAGACTTCAATCACTGGAAACCCTGGTGCAGCTGTCCAAGCAGTTCAACAACCGCAGCCGGTAATTCAACGAGGACCAGGACAACCTGGAGTATATGAACTAACCCTGAAAAATCCTGTGACACGCTTTTTCGAGCAGAAGAAAAATTCTCAAGAATGGAGACCTCTCAGATGCAGCATTGGCCGCTCGCTATGGAGGCAGGCCTTAGCAACACTTCACACGCTCACATGCAAATGGGCATGGTCATACAGGTTTTTCCAGAAACCAGCCACAACACTTTCATCATCAGCCGTCTCAAGGGAGTAGTATTCCAGCAGGAGCACCCGGAAGTAAAGGCTATGAACATGTGAAGTGCTGGAACTGCCAGCAACTTGGTCACATCAATCGATATTGTGACCAACCAAAGAGGTCACGACACCCTGACACACAACATGCCCTCTTGACAACAACACCTTCACCAAGCAACTTCATCGAAGGGTTCAAAAATATGTTCACTCAGATGACTACAGCATGGAACCAGATGCTACACCAAATGGAAACCCTGCATGCCAATGGATATGATGCAGCAACAGAGATTAACTTCACACCCGACGCTGTGCACTTCTCCGATCTGGCACAACCCCTGTCACAGCAATCGAATTCACCATCTCCTGTACCAGATTCAACTTCACCTGACACCTTCATCCTTGAAGATCTGGCTCTCTGCACCATCGACAGTGCATTCTTACTTGCTGCCGGAATTCTGGCATGGATCATTGACAGCGGCTGCACCCGACACATGACCTGCAATCGCTCCTGGTTCATTGACTTCAAGGAACTGCGTAACCCTAAGCCTGTATGCATTGGTGACGGCCGTGTCATCCCAGCCATTGGAGTTGGCACTGTCAAAATTGCTATCTCCTTTGAAGGGAAGGTGGCCTCCAGGACCTTCTCCGATGTCTTATTTGTCCCTGACCTGGCTGCAACTCTTCTCTCCATCACCCGTTTGAACGACAAAAATTGCAAAGTGGTTTTTGACGCTGACAAGAGTTGTCGGATCTTCGCCAGCAATGGTAAGCTTGTTGCTCAAGCACGACGAGAAGGCAACTTGACGATTCTGCCCACCTTGAATGTGGAGACAGACCCTTCAGCTTGAGGTGGCTTTGGCCACGACTACTCCAACGGGCACCAGCACTCAGACAACTGACAGCCTCACCATTCTCTGGCATCAGCGTCTGGGTCACATTGGCTTCACCACTCTGCAGACCATGTCCAAACAAGAAATGGCTCACTGTCTTCCTACTTCTCTCCGCAAGCCCACCAACACCTGCTGTGAAGGATGTCTTGCGGGCAAACAACATCAAGCCAGCTTTCCCAGCTACTCTGACAGCAGCACCATGGACAAACTTCAACTCATTCACATGGACCTCTGCTGTGTCAAAGATGCTTCCCTTTCCGGCAAACACTACTTTCTGGTTCTTCTGGATGACTTCACTCACTATGTGTGGGTTCGTTTTCTCCGTCACAAGTCTGAGTCTCCTGAGCACATCATCACGTGGGCCCGCAAGGTGGAAAATGAAACTGACAAGACCATCAAAGCATTTCGCTCTGACAATGGCGGGGAATTTTTCAATGCCACTCTTCAGTCGTTTTTTGATCAAAAGGGTATTACTCATCAGCGCACCACACCATGCACACCGCAGCAAAATGGAAAAGCCGAACGAATGAACCGTACTCTTCTGGACATGGCACGCTCCATGCTTCATGCTGCCAGCATGACTACTGGTTTTTGGGCAGAAGCTGTCAATACGGCTGCCTATATTATCAACCGCGTTCCATGTTCGAAGGCACCTCACGGCTCCTCTCCGTACCAGGCCTGGACAGGCCTGGTACGGAGAGGAGCCGTGACATGACCCAATGTGGGTCATCTGAAAGTCTGGGGCTGCACAGGCTATGCTTGGGTCAAACCTGAACTTCGTGACAAACTTGGTTCCCACACTCGCAAAGGTGTCTTGGTTGGGTATAGAAGATGGGAACAATGCCTACCGACTCTGGGATCTGCAGACCAAGACCATCATCCGCAGTCGCAGTGCCACATTTGATGAATCTCTTCGTGATCAACAGCACCCAGCCACTAACCCTAACTTGCAGGTGATCTCCTTGGATGTCATTCAGCCGCTGCCACCTCAGCGGTCCCATGAAGCTTATGACGATGAACACCCCGGAGTTCTCCCTCCAGTTGTTCCTGCTGCTGAAGCTGAAGATCCTCCACCACCACCTGCAGCAGTTGCTCCTCCACCAGCAGCACCTGCCCCCACACCTCCCAGGAAGTCCAGAGTGGGATCTCGTCAAGCCGCCCGCATTCAAACTGCTGGCTGGGATGCCTCCCAGGGCCCCCGACGGTCTGCTCGCATTGCTGGATTGAAGGCTCTGACTGCCATCTTCACCGAGAAACGTTCTTCTCCCTCAGGTCCGTCTTCTGCCTCCATCCCCTCTGTCTATCCCACAGCCGATGTGGCTCTTATCACCCAGGTGGTTGACCCAGTCAGCTACAAGGATGCCATGAGTCGTCCTGAAGCCGCTGCCTGGCAAGCTGCTGCTGTCGCTGAGTATGAGCAACTCCTCAAGCAGAACACATGGGTTTTGGTCGATCCCCCTGCGGATGCTCCTGTCGTCTTGTGCAAGTGGACTTTCAAACTCAAACTGGACAAACATGGCCAACCTGATCGCTACAAGGCCAGATTGGTGGCACGTGGCTACAGCCAAGTACACGGCGTCAACTACAGCGATATGTTCACCCCTGTCGCCAAATGTTCCTCTATCAGGGTGATTCTGGCTCTCGCAGCCCATGAAGGTTGGCACCTCCACCAGACGGACGTCAAATCTGCCTTCTTGAACGGCGATCTTGAGGAAGAAGTGTACATGCTCCAGCCTGAGGGATTTGTGCAGCCGGGGGGGGAAGGCAAAGTCTGTCGGCTCCTCAAATCCCTCTGTGGCCTCAAGCAAGCGCCGCGGCAGTGGAACAAGAAAATCCACGAGTTTTTCCTCAGCCAGAACCTGGTTCGACTTCACTCTGATCACTCATTATACTACAAATGTGGCCTTGGAAATCTGGGTGTCATCTTGTATGTGGACGATCTAATCCTGTTTGGCAGATCTCTCTCAACTATCACCTCCTTCAAACACACTCTCTCAACTGCGTTTGAGATGAGCGACAAGGGCCAACTCCGGTTCTATCTTGGGATCCAGATTCATCAGACCATGCATCCATCCACAGTGACACTTTCCCAAAGCACTTACATCACTCGCATGGCAGAGGAATTTGGGCTTGACACGCCACATCCTACCAACACTCCACTCAATGTGGACCATGGCCTGACACGATCAATCACTGTGGACATGTTGGCAGATCCCACCGACACCAAACTCTACCCGAGTCTGGTGGGATCGCTGATGTATGCATCCGTTGGGACGAGACCTGATCTGTCCTATTCC
>SZWC01012065.1:58104-68431 GCA_023375785.1 Penium margaritaceum
GGGGGGGGGGGGGGGTTGCCAAAAATTTGTCTTGTCATACTCAAAGATCTCCTTGTAGTCCTTAACAAAGAGCCATGAGAGGCACGGGTCTTACTGGACAAGCAACGTGCCAATCTTGGCGATGAAATCCGGTCGCTGACTTGGAGCATTCGGTGCAATGTTTTCTACGTATTCTAGTATGTGGTGATCGGTGCAAACAATGCATCGCCAAGTGGCATTGTCACCTCCTAATAGCATACACAACTACCAAAACTTTCTTTCTTTTGCAACTTTTAGTTTAGCTCCGGCCAGTGAAACTCTTACAACATGCACACAACTTTTTGTTCTCCATCGCTGTTGTGTTGGAGGAGAAGGCCTCTGATCTCTTGATTGGCCGTGTTGGTAGCCACGATATAGCCCATCATTTGATGTTCCACTTCTAATGCTGGTGACAAGGTCAGAGAATGACTCAAAGATTTTAATGCTTCTTCTTCTCTATTCCCCCAACTCCACTTGGTATTGTAACGAGTGGGGTCAAAGAGAGATCTCGACACTATGGTTTCATTCTACACAAATTGCTGGCAGTAGTCGTAAAAACCCAAAGATCCCTGGCTGTCTCTGAATTCTGTGGACGTCGGCCAATCAACAATTGTCGCCACCATTTTTGGGTTATCATAACTCACACTCCGCTGATGAGATGGGCCCAAACCTCAACTGAGCGGGATCCAAAGTTGCACTTTGCGAGTTTTCTGAAAGAAAAATCTGTCTTTGTGAATCATTGAGGGATTTTTTGAGAAGTCCACCATCCTCCTCTTGAATGCAGATGTACACCAGGATGCTGTTAAGGTAGATGAAGTTAAATTCATCACTATACAGCCAAAAACATTGCTCTTTGTTGTTGAGGGTTTCCCAAGGCATTAGTGATCCCTAACAGCATTATCATGCACTCAAAGCACCAGTCGAGGATGTTGAAAGTCGTTTTCAAAAGCCCAAATTGAATAATGATGTCCTTGTCCCTGTCCTTGGTAAAAATTTTCACTCCTTTGGAGTAGGCTAAAAAACTCAGGTGTGGCAGCTAGAAGTGGTTCTTGATGGAGATTTTCTTCAACCCTTGGTAGTCCACGCACATGCATGTTTTACTGGTCTCCTTTCTGACAAAAGACACCGGGCCTGCGTAGGTTGACGTTGATGGGTAGACAATCTGTTGCCTAAGCATCTCATCAAACCAATATTCTAGCTTGGTCAACGTGTGGTCGCTCATCCAATGGGTTCTTCTACTCTTCGGTCTGCTACACAGTTGTAAGTGCATACACTGGTCAACGCTGGATTGTGGGGATAAATCTCAAGGCAAATCGTTGGAAAAAAATCCTTCGAACACCTTGATAACTGGTGCAAGCTCTTCTGGTTCGCCA
The DNA here is from genome assembly GCA_023375785.1 of Penium margaritaceum. NCBI lineage: Eukaryota > Viridiplantae > Streptophyta > Zygnematophyceae > Desmidiales > Peniaceae > Penium > Penium margaritaceum. The sequence continues at coordinate 59,496 of SZWC01012065.1, forward strand.
AAGAACTTTTCTGGTTTGCATGCCAATGAGGCTGATCTGTCTATTTCGGCAGCTGCCCCTTTGTCACTATTGTTTGGTTCCTCAAGGGTAAGCCAAGCATGGGCTCTTCATTAAAGATGTTCCTTGGCCACGTTGAGTGAGATGGGTGTTAAATTTTTTTTTTTTGTGGTCGTTGGAGTTTCATACATTGTTTCCTCCTCTTCCGCCTCCCATAAACACCACTATGTCATGGGTCACTTGGTACAAGGCAAGTCTCTTTCTTCTACAAGTAATGCTGATGTTAACTGTACTGCTACTCCATTCCACATAAGGATTGTGCTAAGACTAGAAACTTCACCCAAGGATGATTTCATGGTCGCTACTTGAGCATGTTCTCCGGACCATTACATGCTTCATATCCCATATATTTACACAGAGAGAAGTTCACAAACTTTCTGAATCAGTAATTCATCCGCCGATGGTTTCTCCTTCAAGCAACTCTAGTTTAGTCATTAAACCTAGCTACCAAACCACATGGTTACCAATGAAACTATGAGAGTCCCGCTTATCTCATAGTGCTGGTACTCTATTGCAACTTTTGTAGCCCACCGGTTCTACCTACAACGTTATTGCCAAATTTTCATCCTTGTACCCAACATCAAACGTTTTGTCCTCTTGAATCCTTCTACAAGGCATTGTGAGCTATACACATGGGCAGCCAATTGGCATAGATTCTTTCAACCATACGAGAGCAACGATGTCTACTCTTGCCCTATGTCATTTCCTGACTCGTCCTGCAACTATCCTCCCCTTTCAGCCATTGATTTTTCTCTCTTGACAGTTGTGCAAGATGTGACCAGCTTCTCACAAGTCCAGCACAGTTGCTGGTCATGTTGATTGCTGACATGAACCTCCATCGGTGTGGAGGACTTTGTTGACGGTGACTTCTTGAGCTCGAGAAAGAAATTGTGGCAAGCCATTGGAATCTTGCATCGATGCGATCAGTTGTATTTGTTTTCAAACAGTCAATATGGATGTAAAGCATGGCAATTGCTCATCATGTTTAGTGTGTCAAACTTCTTGTTCAGCTTTCTAAAGTGTATGTCGACATGTATAGAGCCCTCCGATTAGTTTGGTGGATTCATGAGATCTTGCCACATCAGATCAATCCAATGAGGGGTAGAAAGCTTGTGGATAACGAATAAGATCCCCATTTGAAGTGGTTCATGGAAAACTTCTCGCCATACCAGTAGGACTACCAAGCCAAAGATTCATTTCCATGGTTGATATCCACCAACGGGACTTCTCCAGCACTTGGGAGGAAACACTCTAGACCCTTGCAAAGATGGAGACAGCAATAAAGCAAGCAGCAAACTGAAATCGCAATGATATCGTATTTAGTGCTAGGGATTACGTCCTACTCAGCTCTGCAAACATCAAGCTCTGTGGACAAGACTTTGCAAAGCTAAAATCCCAATGGTTGGACCCATTTGAGATTGAGAGAATTAAAGTCCCGGTTATCGCTTGCTGGACAACATGCCGATCCACCTGGTCTTCCACGCTAGCAAGCTGAAGAACTATTGATATCCGAACAAGCGATTCCCCGGCAGAGATGTCGCTCCTCCACCTCCAATCCAAGTGGTTATCCACTTGGATTGGGGGTGGAGGAGCAACATCCCAATCCACTTGGATTGGGATATGGAATACCGTTGGTGTTTCATCCAGATCTTGGTCCATTACATCTAGAATGTCCTCTTGTCTTGCCCCACATGCACTCACACACATGTAGAGGGGACTGAGTGACATGGCTGCGCTCAAAATTTATCTTTGAAGACTTGAGCTCATCGTTGGAACCAGTTTCTCCAGGCAGTTGCTGCACTCTTCCATGATGTGGCCTAGAACAACATGATCATCTCCTATTTTCTCTCTTGACTCTCTTCTTTGGATATGAATGAGGCCTCCATGTTTGCAAGTCGGTTTTGGAAGAGTTGCCATACTTCTCGGGTGCTGATCCTTGGGGGTCGCTGTGTCACCGTTTGGCTGTGGACTGGCGAGTAGTTGCCAACGGTTTAATACAGACAGGTCGGGCTAGACCCCAAGGTGGCGGCAAGGTCTTGCTTTGTGTGATGTACGAGCCAGATGCACGCATACCAGTGCTTCCATGGTCACTGCCCTCCCAGAATACTTTTTCTTGGTTCTAAGTGTAAAATTCCACATCCACGGCGTGTGTGTCTAGTAGTAATCTCCCCACAAGAACTCATTCTCTCTATTGTCCTCATGTGCATCCAAGAACAACTACGAGTACAAGATTGAGGACATCCTTGGACATCAACACCATGAGAAAATGATGGATTATTTGGTCAAATGGCACGGCTACGAAGAGGATAGCTAGGAGCCCTATGACAACCTCCGAGACGTTGATAATGTGATCAACGCTTAATTCTTGCATCACTGGCCTACGTTTGCTCATGCATCAAAACGTCATGCCTAAAATGGGAGGAAGTGTTATGTCGCTAAAGTATACGAGTCTCTAAAATCTAGGAGTGGGAATTGTTTGTCCTTGTACTTGTAGCCCACCGCATGCCAATCTTATAATTCTCACAACGTTTGGCTTAGGGCATTTGGTCACCTATCCCAACCTCCAGTGTTTAGTTCCTGAAGGTTATAGCACATTGGACCACTTTCTAGAATGGTCGACACAAGTGTTTCAAACCATATTGATGTTTTGATACTGTTCAATCCACTTCTCGGCAGCGCAAGACTTTTATGTTGTGCCTCAATATCTTCCAAATCCCCAACTTCTTGGCGTAGTTTCTTAAAGCGACCACTCACACATCAGCTTTGCACATGTCGCTCGGCTTGAGCACCCAAGACCCAACACATGCATCATTATGTTTCTCTCTATTGTACATATATGATCGACATGATCGACACATGCTATGAAATTGTATTTCCTCAAATTCCTTTAATTTTCCTCTACTCCACACTTCATCCTCGTGAACCACCCTTGTTCTGCTCAGCATAACATTATGCTTCTTGTAACATCATACATACTCTCAATAGTCGTGGCACTTATCATTGAATCAAACTTGCCTATCATAAAGATTTGAACAAATTTCCAATGTTTTCAAGTCATGTTTTCCTTTGCAACTTCTTCCTTCTCACCAAATCTCAAATTTCTCGAATTCATTCTAAGACCTACCTATTTGACTTCTACGAAAATGACACATGGGCCACAGGACTCAATTAGAACATGAGATGATTCCTCCGTTTAGACCCACCTAGTAACGTAGTCCGGCACAATGGTGAGAGGCCAAATGCCAAATCAAAGAGTACCTTGTGAAGGAGTGGATCGAGCTGAGTAGCTCGTCGCACAATAATGCTGATCCATTTTATGAAAAAAACATAAGGGGATTTACACATGTGCATGGACTCCAAGGAGAAAAATTGGCTTTATAAAATCGATTTTCCTAACCGCAGATTGAGTACTTGTTTGAACAACTCTATGGGGAAAATTACTTTCACCCTTGGATTTATCTCAAGGATACCATAAATCCGAATCTCAGAAGATGGTATGCCCAAAAAGGAATTTTGGATGTATATGGAACATGCTCAGTTCCAAGTTTTATGCTTTGGGCTAAATAATACCCAAACAGCCTTCCAATGATAGATGAAATAAATGCTTGATGAATAGCTCAATCAAAAGATCTTGGTTTACATAAACGACATCCTTGCTTTTTTCAAATCAATGGTTGAGCACATACAACATCTCTGTGAAGTCCTCGCTATCCTTCGGGAGCACAAGTTCAATGTGAAAGTGAGCAAGTGCAAGTTTGCACAATATGAACTCAAATAACTTGGAACCATAAGCGGCAAGGACGGTATCTATGTCGACCTACGAAAGGTCCCAACCCTTGTGGATTGATTGAACCCAGGAAAAATTGTCAGATTAGGCCTCTCCTCGGCCTTCCAAACTACTTTTGACGGTTCATGCTAGGGCATTCCACCTTGCTGTTAACCAAGCTCTCAAGAACAGACATGCATTAGGAATGAATACCTCACGATGAAAACGCGATTCTTAAATTGAAGAAACTTGTGTCCACAGCGCCCGTCTGAGATTTTCCGAAAGCATCACAACCTTTTGAGGTGGGATGTGATGCGTGGATAGTAGGACTTGGAGCAAACCTGATGCAATCTGGTAATCTAGTTGCGGGTTAGAGCCATCAGCTACCACGTCTACCGCGTCTCTACGACTCAGAGCTGTAGAGACGCGCTACACGTCTTCTGATCAAGGGCTCCTTGTCATGGTATACGCTTTCAATATGTGGTATTCTTACCTCGAGGTTTCGGAGAGGGGCCTGGCACTCGTGACTAACCACAATTCATTTGTTCCAAATGCAACCGAACGTGTCAAGACGACAGTCAAGTTGGAGTAAATGCCTGAGCCTATTTTTGTTCACGTGGGAATTTCGGTCAGGACGCATCAATGTGACTGATCCACTAAGCCCACAGTTGCTGGCGATGAAAGCAACAACAAACTTGCTCATATGGGGGCCTGGGTATTACAGAGGACTGCTTAAAAACAGCCTCTGTACCCCCTTTTTTCACATGGTTACGACCAGTGGAATAGATACCCTTGGGGGTGGAAGTTTAGTGGGTGACCTCCCTTAGTTGGAAGGAAGTCCCACATAACCCTACAGTTTNTCAGCTCAAAGGAAAAAGCTGGCACTCTTTCTCACCTCCCTGACCATGAATCCCCCTGTATGTAAGATCGATACAAAACTAACCCCACCAGTCGCCATCCTCCACCCAAGACTAGCCCACATCTGGAACAACAAACCTGTTCATATGGGGGGCTGGGTATTACAGAGGACTGCTTAAAAACAGCCTCTGTACCCCCTTTTTTCACATGGTTACGACCAGTGGAATAGATACCCTTGGGGGTGGAAGTTTAGTGGGTGACCTCCCTTAGTTGGAAGGAAGTCCCACATAACCCTACAGTTTTTTAACTGATGGGTACCTACGCTGGTATGGTTTATCCATAAGGGGCGCAGCATGGCTGTAAGCCCCCACTGTAATGGTGCCAGTAAAAAGGGTGACCACCTCCAAGGCGTCTCTACTGCCACAAAAAAAAGGGCGATGAAAGCAACCACCATGGCCGGTGGGTATTTTATGGCATTTTTGCAGCAGCAGTTGAGACACTAGATTTCCTTGTACGTCTGTAGTAACCACTTTGAGAGATTATCCATTACTACAATTTTGTGAACCGAATCCGGTTGAGATACTATGTAAATTATTAGTTTCAAGTCTCTCATATTCTAGAAAAGTCCGGATTGGAAGAGGCCGCAGGAATCTTCTTGCACGAAGAACAAGTTATTTCCGGACTGGGGAGACCTTCAAGTGAGGATCATCTTTCAGTTCCACGACCCGCCCATGGTAGGTCATTTGCAACCTTGAAAGTCTATAAAGGCACTCTCCAATAACTATTGTTGATAAGGATGTGGTGTTGATGTCTGGAAGTATTGCATGACATGCCACCCATGTCTTTGGAACAAGGCTAGTAGCAAAACGACTGTTGGACTCCTCCAATAGCTTCTCATCCATGGGATACCATGAGAGTGCGTCATCATGGACTGCATTGCTAGTCTTATAGACACAACTTGTGGCGACGATGCAATACTAGTGGATGTAGATCTTCTTACAAAGATGACACATTCCATTCCTACAGCCACTGACATCATTGTGAGTTACAAATTGTAACACATGCTTCGCATGTACGTAGATCGTGCCATAAATAACTAAGACGAATTCCTAACACCGATAGAGTTTGCGGTAAACAACTTTGTGAACAATACCACACGATTCACGCTGTTCGTGTTGGACAATGGTCAGCATCTAGTAGTGGCCTCTTCATTGGTGAACAGTGGGAATACAAAAGGACAAGTTCTTTCTGTTCAATATTTTGCCAAGTGCATCAACTCCTACGGGTCACCTTCAAGTGGTTTGGCAACAACAAAAGGCATGTGCCGACAAACGTCACCGTAAATTCATGTTTGACATAGGCAACAAGGTACCACTTGACATTAAGAACCTTTTGGTTGAAGTAGTCAGGGGCAAGAAAAGTTTTGCCGAAGTAGATTGGGTTGTTTCCTACTGTTCCATGCATTTGGTCGGTGGCACAGTTATTGCTCCTTCCGTCGAGTATCAAGATACATGAAATTTATGTTATAAGCATGTTACCGTCACATGCGGTAGAAGAAATCATTCAGCCACCACTGGCAGTCTATACTATCAATGACCAATACAAGGTCCTTCGCCCACTCCTTTACCAAGAGCATACACTTCGGTTGCAGGTACTTACGCAACACCTCATTCATGGGATTGGTCGTGGACCAAAACATAAATCATGGGAGCTCAAACCTTGCTTGTACATGGGGTTGGTCAACAAGTACTAGAGCGAGTTGGCATCTCCCACAGATCAATGTGTGGCAGGGGGCACCTAAGCGTGACAATAATGAACAACATTTGCGCTAGGTGGCATTCATGGATAGCGACCATAAGAGGTTAGTGATGCCCAACATGGTTGTTGCGCAAATGCTTCAACCTAAAGGGCGGAGGCAGGTAACCATGTCGACCAACAAGTTGTAGCGTAGGTCAAAGTGCCCTACACGTGTTTATCTTTAGGTGGTTGTTAAAACTACTCATTTTCTTTCACAATGTTGACGTCTCACTATCTAACACTCTTACTTGTTGGACATGAACCGGGCCAATTAAAAGGGTAAGTTTGGATGGTGTCACATAACTGTGCGACGTCCTCCAGTTGCCGACGGGCGCACTCCGTGAGCCTTACCCACGTCGCACAACCGTGCAACCGACCGTCCGCGTAAAGGCCGGGGACAGCCACCGCACATACGAATTTCGCGATCACACACACAAGAAAGAGTGTTAAACTGGTCGTCGCACAGATTTCGAGGACATTACGGCCAATGCGATGCCATCCAAACGTAAGTAGGGAACATTATAGGCCGTCCCGACTCGCACTAGCGAGGGGATGGATCACAACAACCCCTCGTTGTTGCGAGGGTTGGCTGGTGGCCAGCCACTCTCTGGCCATTGGCGAGTTGGCTGTCAGCTTGCTAGATGGTCGGTAGCTTGTTAGGTGAACAGCCGGCCACCCACCGGCGAGCCACCAGTTGCTGATCGAGGGGATGGCTGGATCGATGGCTGGATCGACGGCTTGCTCGTCCTCCTTGTTAGGATGAGCGAGTGAGGATGAGGGATAGAGCGAGTGGAAGAGCGAGGGCAGCGTGAGAGAGGTCAGAACAAAATCGCCGATCGTGCCTCGAACGTGACGATTTTGCGTCTACGCTTCACAAAACAGAAGTCGAATTCGTAGAAAAGTTTTGAGTTTCAAGCATAAAAAAATCAGTGAACTCACGAGTTCGGGCCAATACCCTCATCGAATGGGGCCCAAACTTAGGGGGTGAGGGAAAACAGAAATGGGCCTCAGGAGATTCAAAATCTAGAGTCGCCTTGCATGGGTTGTTGATGAACATTGGCACAAGAATTCGAGGGGAAAAATCCTCCAGTGAGCTCTGGATGTCATTCTACGAACTATGCCCACGACTTCCGTATAGGAGGTGGAGTCACACATGTTACACGACTTGGTACATTCGAAGACGTTGAATGCCTGCCATACAACAGACGGAAACCTGGGCAGCAGGTGGGAATAGGTGTGTGACTTTCCACCCACTTCATCAACCTACTCAGCTCTTGGACACACTATGTCCTCTGTAAGATGACGTAAGACAAGGCGTGGAGGATCGTCGCGGACGTGCGTGGGTGAGGAAACGGTTTCACCCGTACCTACTCATATTCACCCATTCCCACCTGCGGCCCTGATGAAAAGGGATTACCGGGTCACATCAGGTTTGGCCGGACCTCCAGCCGAACGCGACTCTACCGTTCGCGCGAGAAATTAGCTACGTCAAACTAATGACGCAGTGTCGGTACGGGGCATGAATCAAGCGGTAATGCCTGCTGCTTCCCTCGTCTTGGCCACCTCATCCTCCACCGGCAGAAGCACCAACGTAGGCTCGGCTGCAGCTGTTGCCGCAGAAGCAGCGCCGGCGACGTCCCTACCCCAGCAGCACCAGCAGCAGCAGCAGCGGCGGCTGCGCCGTCAGCAACTGATGCATTAGCAGCAAAGCCAGCAGCATCAGCAGCACCAGCGGCAGCAGCAGCAGCACTAGCAGCAACACCAGCATTAGCAACATCACAGCAGCGGCGGTAGCGGAGGCGGCGACGTCGGCGTCAGCGGCAGCAGCAGGCTGGAGCGATGCAGCCAGGCGTGGGATCTCTCTCGCCCAAGGCAGCAGGGGAAGGAGGGGGCGGCGGGCTGTACCCCGAGGTGAGCTGGCCGCAGAGAGCCCTCTTTCAGGCGGACTGGAGCGCGGGCGCGGGAGGAGCCGAGAGGGACTGGCAAGCGGGACACGCCGGACAGATCGGCCAGGTGGGACTTCCTGGACAGGTTGGATCCGTGCCGGACAGGTATGCCACAGCCCGCAAGTTCCAGCAACAGCAGCCCCTCCCAACACCTCAGTACGACGACCCGAGCGCGCATGGCATGGGGACCCATCGGACCAGGGGCACTGGAGGAGGAGGTGGGCCTGGTGCGGCAGGGGAGGCAGGTGGGGGAAGGGAGGGAAGAGGCCAGGGTTCCCTTAGTGGGCAGGCCCTGGCGTGGAACGCTGGCAGACGTCTCGCATTGTGGGAGGCCATGCCGCTTGAGCCGAATGCCAGCCCTGGGAGGTGCGTTGTGATTTGCAGAACGTGTGTGTGAGTGCGTGAGTGCGTGCATGTGTGCGTTCGTGCGTGCATGCGTGCGTGGGCGCGTGCGCGCGTGCGTGCGTGCGTGCGTGGGTGCATGCGTGCGTGCGTGCGTGCGTGCGTGCGTG
>SZWC01012067.1:37247-65328 GCA_023375785.1 Penium margaritaceum
GCACGTACGCACGCACGCACGCACGCACGCACGCACGCACGCACACACGCACGCACGCATGCACGCACGTACACATGCACGCAGGCACGCACCCACGCACGCACGCACGCACGCACGCACGCACGCACGCACGCACGCACGCACGCACGCACGCACGTACTCATGCACGTGTGTACGCGCGCACGCATGCAGGCAAAGGTGGCAGACTTTGGGTTTTTCAAGAGCACTGGCGCTTCGGCTGGGCAAGTGGAGGACAGTGCTCCATTGAGCACACGTGTGCTCGGCACACCTGGCTATGTGGACCCCGAGTACTACTACACGTGCAAGCTCACAACCAAGTGCGACGTCTACAGGTGCGCACTTCGCCACGTGGCTTCTCATGTATGCCAATCTCTATCCCATTGTATGTCTCCACACTTGATCTCCATCGGCGCTTGCAAGCCCACGGCTTGCGAGAGCTCCGTTGCTCAGAGCTGCGCAAGAGCACCCTGCAGCAGTGAGACCCCACTCCCTCCCAGTCAGGATTAGGTGTGCTGCCAGCCTGCGCAGCCTACCACTTGCGGCTGATGAACCTCCACAGCTCCGTCCATGTTGTTGCTGCCCTGCCGGTGTGTCGGTCGCCATTCCTGCAGCTAGTGCTTGCATCAGCCAGCCTCCACTACCTCGCCACTTCCTGCAGCCCATGCTTCCTCCATGACATGCCTATGCGTCGAGATGTATGGGCCACTGACGCCACCCCAGGTGGAAAGGGTGCTCTCGCCTGCCCATGCGCGACACTGTTGAGCCTCATGGCTGCGCACGAACTCCAAATGCCTGCGATGGAGAAACGCTAGGCCAAGGCCCCCTCAGCGTGCTGAGCCCAAAGCTCCTGGGCCTCAGCCAAGCACTGGCGTGTCCCACGCGCGATGCAATGCCAGGCGTGCAAGAGACACCTAGAAGTGGTGTCCCTTACCTGCCCAAGCTCCCGTATGCGAATGCCTCCGCAAAGAGGCTCCGACAAACCCTTCTCCACCTTCTGCTTGGAGAAAAGCCTCTGAGCTCCCAAGTAACAAGTCAGGTCCCGGACAGAACCAACTTGGCAAACGGCTCTCAGGCACTCTTCCTGATGCCGTCGCATACTTTGCCACCTTCTCAGCCGTGCGGCAAGGAGGCCTTCCCTGGTCCAGTGGTCCGTCGCCCCTGCGCGTCCATGGTCGTGACGTCCAGCACCCAGGTGGTGCCACTAGCGTGAGATCGGGGCGCAAAACCTCCCCTTTTAAAAAAAAAAAAAAAAAATCTTTATTCCTTGGACATGACAACATGACAAATGGTGGGGAGGATGCCAAAGTCCTTCGCGCCACCTCAGGCAAATCAAAAACAGGGTTCTCGGGCAAGGCCCTGTGGCCAGGACCGCTACACGGTGGGGAGGATGCCAACGTCCTTCACGCCACCCCAAGCAAAACCAAAACAGGGTTCTCGGGCAAGGCCCTGTGGCCAGGACCGCTACACGGTGGGGAGGATGCCAAAGTCCTTCACGCCACCTCAAGCAAACATCCACAGGGTTCTCGGGCAAGGCCCTGTGGCCAGGACCGCTACACGGTGGGGAGGATGCCAGAGTCCTTCACGCCACCACGAACGCACACTCAGGGATCTCGGGCAAGGCCCTGTGGCCAGGACCGCTACAAGGGAGCAGCGAGTAAAACACCTCCCAGAGCCTCTGGGAGCTAGGCTTCCCAGAAGGTCGGCTCCACCCCGCAGAGGGCCGAGAGTGTGAGGAGGGAGCGTACACGTCCCTGGTGCGCAATGGGGGCCACATCGCCAGTGAAGGGGGCAGAGGCTCTGGCGTGCGTGGAGACGTAGAGTCGGATGGCCGCGCACTGGGCACGGATCCCCGCGATGGAGGCACGCTGTGCGCGGATGCTCACCGCTCGCTGTGCCCAATGCGCGAGGGTCTCTGCCGAGCACTGTTGCAGATATCCACCAGCTCGTCAGGGATGTCGTTGTGGGCATGCCAGATAGCGCCCCCCCTCTGATTTCCTTCCATGTCACTGCTGCCAAGGCCAACCTGTCCAGCTCACTTGCTCCAGGGGAGGCCAAGCCATGGCTGAGCATGGGGCCGGAACTGTGCAGCTGCAAGGAAGTGTGCAGCTGCAAGGAAGTGTGCAGCTGCAAGGAAGTGTGCAGCTGCAAGGAAAGTCTGTGTTCCACCGTGAAGGGAGTGGCCTGCAACCACAGCGCACTCCTCCTTGTCACAGCACTCCTCCTTGTCACAGCACTCCTCCTTGTCACAGCACTCCTCCTTGTCACAGCACTCCTCCTTGTCACAGCACTCCTCCTTGTCACAGCACTCCTCCTTGTCACAGCGCCTGCTCTGTGCACGACGACAGCAGCCCATGCTGCAACCACATGCCTCCGACGCTCCCCTGCTGTACACACATTGACGCACGGCCATCCCCGCGGCCTCCTTAATCCATCCTTCCAGGCGACTCGTGAACCACAGCACGCTCATCTGCCGGGAAAGCCCCACATTAATGCTCTGTCACATGGCCTCAGTGGAGGGCAGTTTGCTGAGCACCGGCAACCGCAGCTCCTCGTCCACCCTCCTACAAAGTGGGCAGAGGAACTCCAACTCCAACCTTGCTTCTGCAATGCTTTGCTGCCACATCCTTGACTGCCGTCAGTATGTTGTGCTGCATGAAGCAAAGCAAGGTTGTCCGCAGCGTTTGTGCAGACGGGGGTTGACGGAACGACGACAGCGCCCACCAACGGGCCGACTCAGAGCTCCAACTTGTATTGTTGACTGCTCGATCATCCGACTAAGTGTGCTAATTGTAGGAACATCTGCATGTGCATGTGTATGTGCATGTGCATGGGCATGTGCGCGTTCATGTGCATGTGCATGTGCACGTGCATGTGCATGTGCGCGTGCATGTGCATGTTCATGTGCATGTGCATGTGCATCTGCATTTGCGTTTGCATGTGCATTTGCATGTGCATGTGCATGTGCATGTGCATTTACATGTGCATGTGCATGTGCATGGACATTTGCATGTGCATTTGCATGTGAGTGTTCTTTATCTGTGTTTCTGTTTGTTTTTGTCTTTGTGGTTGTGTTTGTCTGTGTGTTTGTGGTTGTGTTTGTGTCTATTGTGCAGTTTCGGAGTTGTGCTGTGGGAGTTGATGACCGGGCGGCAGCCACTCATGCAGGTGTCGGACCTTGGCGAGGACTTGGGAGATGAGGATGTGGACGAAGGATGCTACGTTCATCTCACAAAATGGGTGCGTGAGTTTGCCTCTGAGGGTGCCTGCACTGGCTGGCAGCTTCTTGGACTACCAAGTGCTTGAGAGCAATGCCATCGCCCCTCTCTTATATGTGTTGTGCTTTGCAGTCGACTGCAGGCAGCAAGTGATGTTGTTGGCCGCTGATGTGGAGCATGATGTGCACTGTTTGATGTCTCTTCACCATGCGGCAGTGTGAGTGTTGATGCCACCATCCAAACACGGCACAGTCAGCAGATGGTGCAATGTCTGTGCACCACTCCATGCGCCTTGCATGCTGCCTACACTCACTGTCATGTACTGTACTGTAATGTAATGTACTGTACTGTACTGACGCACCCTACTTGGTGCAGTGAACCCCTGCTGCATGCATGGCAGGGATCAGCTATGCTGCTGCCATCGCAAAGCATGTGAGACATGCTGGCCCCATGCTGCTGCTGCAGGCGCCCAAGCACGTGAAGGCAGGCGACATAGAGAAGATTGCCGATCCCGCGTTCCATGGTGTGTTTCCGCTGGAGGCGTTCAAGGCGGTGGCGGCCGTAGCGGAGGCGTGCACCAAGGAGAAATCGCGGCAACGGCCGGAGATGGCAGAGGTTGCGCTGCGGCTGGTGGAGGTGCAGCGCGATGTGCGGCAGAAGCAGCGGGAGGAGGACGAGGAGATTGTTCTGCCCCGCAGCGGCAACAGCTTCCGACTGCACACCGTCGAGTCCGCTGCGTCAGAAAACATGCACTCCACCAACCAGCGCCCACCCGTGTCCCAACCCTACGACGGTCGATAGCCTTGCACAAACACACACTCGGGGACGCATCACATTAGGCCATGTATTTATTACACACTTGGTTGTTGTCCGTTTGTAGGATCCACACACTTGTTCTCGTAAGGTAGCCATCCCGCAGTGTTGTGGCCAACATCGCTTGGAATGCGTCATTCCTTCCCACATCTCTCTCCTACCCTCAGCCTTCAGTTCTCGCTATCCTTCTCCCCCTCTACGTCTACATCTCCCTCATATCTTCACACTGCTTGACATTTCTCGGTACCATTATGTGCCCTGGTAACATTCAGAGACATCCTCCTCTGTAAGCTTACGGTCTGTGGGAGCGGAGACATTGTGTGTGATCGGGCAAGAGCGAACGCCCTCAAGCTGTACTGAAGAGACTGTGGGAGCGCAGACATTGCTACTTTTGCTTGTACTGAAGCAAACATTGTTGCCCATGTCACCTCGAGTTCAACATGTCTTGCCTTGATAACAACCAAGATGTCATTTCTATGTGCTAACTGCGGTTCTTTGAAATCTCTTGCTGTCCAAGACCAAACAACGAGGCGAGGACAAGGGGAGGAAGAAAATGGAGCAGGCCAAATGGACAGTGTAGCACAGGACGGACTTGCTATCTGCTCCTTGCTGTGTACACTCTCAGGACTGTTCAAAGAAAGAAACCTTAGCTCATGCATGTCCCAATGTGTATAGATGATAGAAATCTATTTAGTCGTGCCATTGGTTGACACATTTATGCTTCGAATCGATGTTGTATGAGCTAGAAATTGTTCTACTGCGTAGGTTGGGGCAGTTGCGTTGTCGATGCAACGTGCGGGCTTCCACGCTCGTTGCTTAGTCTGCTGCCCCCTCAGTCTGCTGCTCTAGAGTTTGTCCGAGTGCTCTGGGTTTGTTACTCAGAGACGCGCGCGCAAGTGTTAGCGCCAAAAAGCAGTTGCGAATTGGAAATGACTCATTAAGAACTGAGAATGAGACAATGGGAGACCCCTCCAAGAACAAGCCTCCCCCAGCTCAGCAGAACTTGTTACTCAGTTCACTAGCCAATCAGAAAGTAGCTCTATTTTCAGGAAGGCAGGTTTTCTCGGTGAGCCGTGCCACACGGCCGACAGCCCAAAACCCGGGCATCGTCCGTTTTGCCTAAAAACTGGACCATACCATAATACGCACGCTGCAAATGCAGCAGTGCGGTCAGAATCAGCTACAAAAATAGCAGTCAAGAGTTATAGCCGCCTAGACCCTGGCGGCGTCTACTCTAGTCCCCAGTACCAACAGTGCCCGAAACTCATGAAACTTGGACCCTATGCATGATACAGCGCTGCGAATGCAATAGTGCAGTCAAACACGGCACTGGACGCGTGTAGACAGCAAAAGCAGCGACAAAGACTGTCGGCGGCATGACGTTGAGGAGGTCCGTCGATGGAGCTGAGCACGTAGAAGAGAGGAGGAGGCTCCAGCAAAATGTGAGTGGGCCTCATCGTGCGTCGGCTCCATAAGACGACACTCCAGCAGCCTCGCGTCTCACTGCCACCAACCGCATCATCGATGTACACAAGCCAGGAGGACATAACAGAGTACGATGAGAGATGCGTGAAAAGCCAACACTCCCCCATGCCTCACAGGCGTAGTGGACATGAACGAGCAGAGAACACAGAGATCAAGCAGGAAGAGAGAAGGAAAAAAAGAGGATCTCACGGACGCACACCAACCGCACTCACAGCCTTCTTAATGAGTCACGCTTCAGTACCTTGGTCAAGAAGTCAGCCAACTGTCGTGCCGTCTCAATCCACACAATGTTGATGCTTCCATCATGCAACAACGAACGCATATAGTGATACTCGAAGTTGATATGCTTTGTGCGAGTGTGATTCACGTCGTCATTGTCAGCAATGGCCATGGCACTCTCATCGTCACAATGCAGTGTACAGGACGGAACTGACTGATGCAGCTCGGAGAACAGGAGACGCTACCACACGCTCTCACACGCGCCAGATCCAAGTACCACATGTTCAGCCTCAGCAGTGCTGCGTGCAATGCAGTCTTACTTGCCGCTACGCCAGGACACAGCCGTGCCGCCAACAAGAAAGATCCAGCCAGTGCGACTCCTACCATCAGGAATGTCGGCCTAGTCACTGTCAGTGTGGTCTGCGACCACAACGGACGGCTGTCAACAGAACATTAGTCCTCACCGTTGAGTCGAGACGACATAGCGCAGTACTCGGATCGCGGTCTCGAAGTGAAGGCAATGCGGCTCCTGAGAGAATTGTGCCAGGAGCTTGACGGCGAACGCAATGTCTGGACGCGTCATTGTCGCCAAGAACATCAATGACACGATGACACGCAAGTACGTGGTTACATTGACTGGCTCCCCCACCACGGCTGGGTCACGGCTCTTGAGCATCGCCTGACCATTGGGTGACATGGGTGAGGATGCTCTCGGCACGAGGGGCAGGTCCTTAGCAAAGAGCTCCGGACAGGGTCTGGACGTAGGCGGCCTGATGGACGTGCAGGATACCCAGGGAGCGATCATGCTCAAGCTCCATACCCAAAAAATCTCGTGCTGACCTGAGGTCCTTCATTTGATAGGCAGCATGCAGCAAGTCATTGACCCACTGGATGGCAGCTGGCTCTCGCGGCGCGATAAGTAGGTCGTCGACATAGACCAGGACAGCGACAAAGGGCTGGCCTCGCGGACTGATGAATAGTGCGAGGTCGGCAGTGCTGCGGAGGAGGCCGTCGCTCAGAAGCATGCGACTGATCTTCTGGTTGTAGCAGCGCGTTGACTGCTCCAGGCCGTAAAGGGCCTTTCGCAGCATTTAGACCTTACCGGAGCCATCATCAAAGCTTGGGGACTGCACCATGTAGAGCTCCTCGTCCTCCAGAGAGCCATGGAGAAAGGTGTTTCTCACATCCATCTGATGCATCTCCCACCCGTACTGGTGAACCAGGCTGAACAATGCTCGGCTAGTCCAAAAACGACCAATTGGGGTAAATATCTGGTCATAATCGACCCCGGGTTCTTGAGCAAACCCCTTGGCCCTAAGACGGGCCTTGTACTCGTCCAGTGATCCGTCTGGCTTCCACTTCCGCCGGAGGACCCACTTGGCGCCGATGGCCTTTCGGCCGGGGGAAAAGTCGTCAAGCTCGTAGACCTGATGTTACCGGATCGCGGCAAGTTCCTCGGTGTATGCAGCCTCCCAGTGTGTGGCCTTGGGAGATGCCCGGGTCTCACATAGGGTGGATGGGTCACTTGATGGCTCTGTAGGGCGTCTCGTGCCCCGGGTGGCAAGTGCGTGAGTGTGGTCGCAACGGCACGTCAGTGCTCCTGATGGAGCAAGGCGTAGCTCAAAGTCGACCCCGGATGCAGGTCAGTGAAGACTGACAAAGTGGCCAGGCAAAGCGCCTTGGTGTCAGGGTCCCCACTCATGACTGTGGGAGTGGGTTTGCCAGGAGGCATGGAGTCTCATGGGGTTACAGGGGGTCGTGGCACCAGAGGGCGCGAGGAGGCAGCCTGAGTGCTCAATGTCGGCCTGGGTCGGAGTCTCCCTCCCGGACCACGTGTGTAGCACACCGACACTGACGGGGCAGCCAGCCCGGTGGAGGTGGCAGACTCGGACGGGGCAACCGGCCCGGTGGAGGTGGCAGACTCGGATGGGGCAGCCGGCCTGGAGGAGGTGGCTGACACGGACGGGCTAGAGGGGTTGGCTCACACGGACAAGGCAGCCGGCTCTGAGGGACTGGTGGACACGGACGGGACAGTCGGGCCTGAGGAGCTAGCGGAAACGGACGGGCAGCCGGCCTTGAGGGGCTAGCTGACTCAGACGGGGCAGCCGACCCTGAGGGGTTGGCGGACACGATCAGGACAGCCGGTCCAGAGGGGTTGGCGGACACGGACATGGCAGCCGGCCCAGAGGGGCTGGCGGACACGGATGAGGCAGCCGGCCCAGAGGGACTGGCGGACATGGACAGGGCAGCTGGCCTGGAGGGGCTCGCGGACGGGAGGAACATCAACGTGTCAGAGCGAAGGAGATCATGAGGAAATTGGTCCTCAAAGAAGAGGGCATCCCGTGACTCGACTATGCAGTGCCAGGAAGGATCCTAGTGCCATGCCTTCGACTGACACGAGACGCCGAGGAGGGTGCAGGGTCGTCTGAGAGGTTCAAGCTTGCTGTCCTGGTGTGGGGCAGGCAACCACACGATGGCCACGCAACCCGAGACACGAGCCGGGCGAAGATCGGCGCGCTCACCGCACCAGTGCTCGTATGGTGTGGACTGGCGGGGAAGGGGTCTGTGAGGAATTCGGTTCCAGACCCACGTCATGTAGGTCATGGCTTCAAAGTAGAAGCCATCGGAGAGACCAGACTCGACCCGCATGGTGCGAATGGCATCAGCCATGGTGCGGTTCCACCGTTCAGAGACACCGTTCTGGACTGGCGTGTACGGCACTGACGTCTCGTGATGGACGCCGCGGGATGCGAGGAAGAGTGTGGTCTCCCCCATACACTTGCCACCGCGATCGGAGTGGAAGCGGCGGAGAGAGCAACCACACTCACGCTCAACACAGACCAGCCAATCCCAAATGGTGGGGACGGCATCGCGCTTCTGTCGAAGACAGAAGAGCGATGTCGTCCAGTAGTAGCGGGAGTAGTCGTCAATGAGGGTCAGGACGTAGCGTCCGTGCTCCCCGACGGACTCTGTCGGAAGGGGACCATTAACATCATAATGGACCAAGTCCAAGGGTCCGGACGCACGAGAGGTGGATAGGGGATAGGTAGACCGGTGCATCTTCCCCTGAGCACAGTGGGACACGGCAGAGGAAAGGAGTCTGAATCAAGAGCCTTGGCCGGCTGCGTGCGAAGCATGCTGTTAATAGCAACCGAGTGGACGTGGAAAAGATAGTGGTGTAGGAGACAATTGTGCTGCAGAGAGAGCGAACTTGTGACAAACACATGGCCAGTATCGGCAGGTGGTGAGGAGATGGAGGAAGGTACAGACAAGCGCGGCATGTGCCACAAGTTACCAAGGGCGTGGCATGCAGGACAACACGGCAAGACGGACACAACCACACAGTGCCAACACCATAGGAGTGCAGGACGTCCATGCTCATGCGGTCAAGTGCAGTGATAAACAGAAGGCTGAGCTCAAGACCAGGAACAAAGAGGACGTCGGTCACAAAGACATCACCAGTAGGACCATGGAAATGAACAACACCGACGCCACGAATGGGTAAGACCTGACCAGAAGCCGTTCGAACTCTAGTGACATCGGTGACGGGGCCAATGACACTGAAGGCCTCGTGTGAGGCCGTCATGTGATGGGTGGTCCCATAATCGATGGTCCACGTCTCAAACGCGTCCAGGTTAGGTGTTGCCAGATCATGAGCGGTCACATGGCGGTGAGGAAGGGACGTAGACGCGGTGGATGGAGGTGCAAACCAGTGCTGCCAATCATCCAGCCAGGTGAAATCATCGCGAAATGAAACAGGTGGGAAGGGCACGACAGAGGACAGGGTGGACGAAGGTACAGGGCACGACCGTAGTATAAACTCTGTCATATAGGGCAGTGCAGGAGAATCAGTGACGACGCAATTCGCACTTCCCTAGGGAGGATGATGAGGAAGACTGAGCTGGAGTGCGATGAACTGCTCTAGCTGACGCTAGCGGACGCAGGGTCTGACGGAGTACACCGATTGCAGCGTGACGGCACCGGAGTCTAGGAAAGAGGAAGGCGCTGGTGACGGAGGAGCGGGCGTGGACGGCTGTTGATGATACTATGGTGGAGCTGTCGCCGGTGACGCAGATGTAGCAGGAGCAGCGATAGTCATGGAAGCGGTGGCAAGGCGACGCTCACGCTGGCGATGCATGGTGGCGATGATGCGCGCCTTGTCATTCGGGAGTGGACATATGTACCACCTGTGGCCTGACTGACCACAGTTATGACAGACAAGGCTAGTGCCGCCGGATCCGCTGAACTGCTACTATGGGCCCTTGCCTTTTTTGCCCCTGTGCTTCATCTTGCCGGACGAGGAGGCGCCTCCAGAGGACGCTGTTGCTGCGGGGGTGGCAACAGCCACTGAGACAACGACACAAGATGCAAGGAACTCTGTACGCTGGGTATGTGACTCCTGACAAGCCTCCTGGATGCGGAGGAAGAGCTCGTATGCCCAGGGCATGAGGGTGCCTTGGGCGGTCATCAAGGTGAGAACCTCCTGGGAGTAGTGAATGAAGACGTCGGAGAAAGCGTTGGTGGCGCCGTGCTTGATGGTCAGAAGTGCGGAGAGAAAGGGTGGTGTAGTGTCTCTGAGGCGGCGTACGATGTCCTCTGCGCGCTGCCAGTAGGAGGTGACCATCTCGGTCTCCCTCATGCGGAGGGAGTTGAACTCCCGGAGCAGGTGACTGGTCTTTGCCTCACTAGAGAGGCGATGAGGGCACGTGAGTGTGTGCCATGCAGTTGCGGGATAATGGAGGCTTGTAGTGGTGAAGTCACCGAGGAAGGACTCGAGAGTGAGACATACAGCTGGAGGGGCAACCGGGACGAGGGCACAAATGGCACGACCGGTGTCATATATCTGGTCGACCTGGGTGGCGTCAAAGGGTAGGACGTAGTAGGACCACAGGCCCTCACCCTGTGCCCAGATCCGGAAGGTGAGCTCCCAGCTCTGGAACTGCTCCCTAGACTGAAGCGGTGGCGGTGGAGTTTTGAAGTCCTTTGGCCTGCGGCCTGTACCCAGAGTGGGGCCTATGACTGACGTCACCGTCTACTGTTGGCGCTTGGTGTGTTGTTGTGCCAGGTACTACATGGCATAAGATATCATAGGGCTCGCGTACTCAGGTGGAAAAAAGGGTGATTGCGGGCGCTATTGTTGTGGTTTCTGTTGCGGCTGCTGGTGCTACTGTTGCGGCTGACGTTGCGACATATGTGTCGGCAGCTGCAGTGTCGCTAGTTGTTGTATCAGCGTTTTGAGTTGCTGGCACAAGGCGGCGAGCGAATATGTCGGGCAAGGATGACTGACGACAGAGCCTGCGGGGTGTTGGTGCTGCTGCGTCTGATGCAGCTACTGTAGTGGCAGATTTTACTACAGCTGCTGCTGATATTGTTGCGGCTATTGTAGCGGCAGCGGCTGCTGCTGCTGCTGTTACTGCTGCTATTGTTGCTACTGCTATTGCGGCGGCTGCTGCTGCGGCTACTGCCGATACTATTGCTACTGCTATTGTAGCGGCGGCGGCTGCTACTGCTACTACTACTGTTGCTGCTACTGCTACTGCTGTTGTGGTTGTTGTAGCGGCGGCTGCTGTTGTTACTGCTATAATTGCTGAAAGTGCTATAGGAAGGGGGATCCTCCATCTAGGAGGACCCCTTCCCACTGTCTGTCATGGTGTCTCTTTATTATTTCTTTTTCTATGTGCTGCTGATGTTGGTAGTGACGTCAGCAATGACATCAGTCTAGGATGGTTGGTGTGAGCAACTGTTGCTACGTTATCTACAAGGTAGTTGCTCTTGATGCTCTATTTTTTTGTTGTTCCTGACATCAGTAGTGACATCAGTGGTGATGTCACCCGATGATGGCTGATGTGATGAGTGGTTGTTGTTGTAGCCGCTGTTGCGTCAGCTACAGAGCCGCTACTGCTCCTGCTACTACTGCTTTTGCTATTTCTGCTAATGGTCTACTACTACAGCTGTTGCTACTGCTGCGGCTATTGATGTAGTAGTAGTTGCAACTGCTGCTGCTACTGTTGCTATATTTGCTGCTGCTGCTGCTACTGCGGCTGCTGTTGCTGTTGTTGCTGCTGAGCTGCTACGTGCTGCTGCAAGTACTATCGCTGCTACAGCGGCTGTGGTGGCTATTGTAGCTACTGTAGGGCCACCTATGGGGTGGGGTTTTTTTTTGTGTTCGACCTTTTTTTTCTCTTCTTTGTTTGTCACCGCGAGCTGCGAGCTTGTTGCTCACAGCTCACTGCTCGCTACGAGCTAGGTTGTGAGCAGTAGCTAATTCTGCTGCTGTTGCCGGCCGCTAAGGCTGCACACGAATCCTTGGATTCGTGAATCTGTTTCACGAATCCCGAATCCGGATCCGGATTCACGAATCCGGATCCAGGGTCGGGTCTCATTCTGGGATTCGGGAATCCACAAACGAATCCTGGAAGGAACACAGGGTGTGGGGGGGAGGGGAGAGAAAAAAATGACCTGGTCCTGCTCATGTCCGGCTCTTAACCGAGGACGCCTGCGAATACAACTTCCAAAGTTTTGAAGCCCCGGAAGCTGACAACTGCACTAACCTGCGGAGATCGTGCATGTGCCAGGTCAACGGCCTGACACATGCACGAAGTTGACGACAGGGAATTCGCCACTCGCTCGCACATTTTTCACGAGCGAGCAGCGATTCAGTGCGGACCACTCAGGATCTTGCAGTATGTTTGGCTGGCGCACGAAACCTGACTCATGTCCGTCGGCCAAGCCAGGTCATCGAAGCCTGACATTGAGCCAATCACGTGTCATACCTGACTGGCAGGCATGGCTTCCGGAGCGATGGGGACACAACCACATCGCTCACGCAACGAACGGGAGTTGCACCAGATGTCATCCGATATTTAATTTAGGAGCAATGTGTTTTCTTGGCCACAAAAAAAGACCACACTAAAGGATTCGCCAAGATTCGTGAATCCACAAGGATTCGCGAATCTTGGATTCGGATCCGCGAATCCGGATCCAGAAGTGGATTCGGACTCGCGAATCCGAATCCAGCTTCAGATTCGCGAACCGGATTCGGTGTGCAGCCTTACCGGCCGCTACTATAGCTGCTACTGGTAGCTGCTACTGGCTGCTGCTGGCTGCTACAGTAGCTGCTGTAGCTCCTTCTTCCTGCTGCTGCTGCTGTGTGCTGCTGCTGTTGTGTGCTGCTGCTGCTGGCTGATGTTGCTGCTCGCTGCTGCTACGCACTACTGCTACTATGAGCTGCTGCTACTTCTCCCTACTGTGAGCTGTTGCTGCTACGAGCTGCCGTGAGCTACTCCTGCTATCCGCTGTTGCTGCTGCGTGCAGCTACTGCTGGCTATTTCTACCACTGCTTGTTGCTGTTGTAAGTTGTTGCTGTTGCTACCAATCACTACACCTGGTTGACGTCACCAACAGGTGTCTGGCGAGGATTGCCGCTTACGTCCTTGCGTCACACATGGGGGTCAGAGTTGGCGAAAACGTCCGACAGCATTTCCCCTGACCCAGTGGCCATGGGGAAAAATCTGACACCGCCACCAGGCCGGTCAATGCTGCCGGGAAAAATCCGGCAGCATTTATTCTGCACTGGCATGTATGGAGATCCGCCAGCGTAGTCAGGAACTTGCACGCAAGTTGTCTGCTATTGCTGCTGTGCTCTGGCTCTAATACCAAGTAGAAACTGTTCTAGTGCGCAGGTTGGGGCAGCTGCATTGTTGATGCAGTGTGCGGGCTTCCACGCTCATTGGTTAGTCTGCTGCCCCCTCAGTCTGCCGCTCTAGAATCTAAGTCTGAGTGCTCTGAGTTTGTTACTCAGAGACGCGCGTGCCAGTGTTAGCGCTAGAAAGCAGTTGAGAACTGGAAATGACTGATTAAGAACTGAGAATGAGACACAATGGGAGACCCCTCCAAGAACTAGCCTCTCCCAGCTCTGTAGAATTTGTTACTCAGTTCACTAGCCAATCAGATAATAGCTCTATTTTCAGGCAGGCAGGTTTTCTCGGTGAGCCGTGCCAGACGGCCGACAGCCCAAAACCCGGGCGTTGTCCGTTTTGCCTGAAAACTTGACCATACCATAATACGCACGCTGCAAACACAGCAGTGTGGTCAGAATCAGCTAGAAAAATAGTAGTTAGGAGTTATAGCGGCCTAAACCCTGGCGGTGTCTACTCTAGTCCCCAATACCAACATTGCCCGAAAATCATGAAACTTGGACCCCATACGTGATAGAGTGCTGCGAATATAACAGTTCAGTCAAACACAGTACTGGACATGTGAAGACAGCAAAAGCAGCGACCGAAACTATCGGCAGCATGACTGCCGAGGAGGTCCGCCGATGGAGCTGAGCACGTAGAAGAGAGGAGGAGGCTCTAGCAAACTACGAGTGGGCCTCATCGTGCGTCGGATCCACCAGACGACACTCCAGCTGCGTCGTGTCTCACCGTCAGTCATCTGTACGCCGATGTACACAAGTCGGGAGGACATAACAGAGTACGATGAGAGATGGGTGAAAAACCACTAGTATGCAAGTAGTATCATGTTGCTCACATCATCATTCCCTCCAAACAATCACGAATCCCTCTTTTTAAGTAGTCCGTGATTGTTTGGAAGAAGGGGGAGGGATTAGGCAGTCTTCACACATGATCGTTTGCTACAATTCATATTTGACGGTCACCAACTCCACGACACATTTCGCCAGACACACCCAACATCACGCGAATACACCTTCTACTCAAAGGCTCACAACACACTCTCCCAAATAGATCGGATCTACAGCCTCAAAAATCTCCCCTTTTCCATCACCCGCATCGAACACAAACCCCTCTCAACATGTCTAAGCGACCACGTCATTAGGAACTGGCCTGCACTTCACTTCACAACCCGAGGGATCATCAAAGGCCATGGGTGACTTAACACATCCCTACTCCTAAAGCCATGGACACAATGCCTTATCAAAGCTACATCAGCAATGAACTGGGCTACTCAAAAGACAATCCTTACCCAAAAATTCAAACATTTCAGTCGACAAGAATCCATACGGGTCAAGAAAACCATTGCCCATCTCCAACATCGCATCATTCAACACCAATAGAATGCCCATTCCACATCAGACTGAAATGCTCCAGTCCAAGCACAATCACTACACCAAAAGCTTAACAAGTACATCCAGCACAAGGCGAAATTCCTTACGGAGGCTGTAAAACTATGCTGGAATACACAAGGCACCACACCATCTTCCATCCTCACGAATCGTATCCGCTCCCGCAAGGCTCAAACTCTTATTACAGACATCACCTCTTCTAGTGGAGCACGTCTCAACACTCGAGAAGCCATAGTACAGGAAGCCACCCGTTTCTTTGAACTAATATGCAAGCGACCAGACCACGTCGAGTCTTACGTCTCTCTCCTCCCTCTTCGACTTCGTAAACGCCTCCCACAACACATCTTCACACGACTCCAAGCACCCATCACACGCTGCAAACTCGTCTACGCAATTCTCTCCCAAGCTTCTCACAAAACCCATGGGCCCGACGGACTCCCAGGAAAGTTCTACAAAGCTATCCTCCCCGAGACACAAAACGCGGACCACCTCCTCCACCACTCTAATGTCGTATTTGCCAATCCACATTTACATCCCAACTTCAGCACCTGTCTCATTGTCCTACTCCACAGAAAGAAGACCCCACGCTTCTGACAAACTATAGGCCCATCTCCCTTGTAAACGTCGAATACAAGATCATCGTCAAATTACTCGCTGAAAATCTCATATTGGCACTGCAGTATGTCATCAACCACGACCAATCAGGGTTTGTTCCGGGACGAAACATTCATCACAACCTCACGCAACTACAAGACATCCACTACTAGGCCACCGCAACAAAGACGCCCCTGTACTACCTCGCTGCTGATTTTGAAAAAAGCCTACGACTCCCTCGACAGAGAATTCCTCTTTTCCACCCTCGCTCGTCCCTGTCTTCCACAGTACTTCATCCAATGGGTCTAAATACTTCACCACAACACCACCACCCAACTCCTCATCAATGGCCAACTCATCCCCACTTTAACACTACACTGTGGTGTACGGCAAGGTTTATTCATCCACGCAATGGAACCCATAGCCGACTTCTGCCACGAATGGCTCCCCGGCATCCACCTCACCCCACAGATTAGATGCACCTTTGTAAGATACGCGAAAGATGTTGCTCTCCTCCTCCGCTCCGAAGAAGACATAAAAAATGCAGCAAGGCCCTATGCACCATCGCCAAAATCACGAGACTTCGAACCAACACCCAAAAAACCCTCATCCTTTCCATCGGCGACCACACACCCGTCCCATCACACGCCCCATACACCATCACCAAAGGACCTATTTGTATTCTAGGCATTTTATTCAGCCGCACCTTCAACCCTTCTCACACATGGCAACCCATCCTGTAGGGCATCAAGAACGCCATCCCCCTATGGAATAGCTTCCGCACGCCTGTAAGAACCAAGATAGTTGCCATTAAAAACTATCTCAATCTAAAGTTTCTCTATTACTCATACACCACTCCACCCCCGATGAACCTCCTCTGCAACCTTGAGGCTACCCTCCTCCAAATCATCTCTAGCCATAAATCTCTCGTCGACCCCAAGAATTCCATCCGCATCTACTCACGCGGCACCACCACCACACCAGTAAGCCCACAACGTCTCGGCCTTAAATGGCCGGCCACACTGATGGCTGTCCGAAGCGCCATATGGATACACAACTTCTACCGCCCAGGACGACACAGGTGGAAATACACCCTCATACACAGCCAGCGCCTCCCAAATTCTAGCCATTTCTTCCTCTTCCACCCAGCCATCCTTCGCCTCCGCTCACTTACCTGTCATAAAAAATGGATCCTCGTCTTCCAATACTTCCTTCAAACACGACCTGAGAGCAAACCCCCTAACCTCATCCAAACCGAAGGATGCCTAGCATATAACCGCTTCCTAATAAAATCCGACGGAGCACCATTCGGGCACACAGAATGAGCGCTTTCTTCTTACTTCGGAAATCACAGTGAATCTCCTTTTCTCATAAGAACTTTGTGACAACCTTCGTCCACCGCTTACTCCATCACAACTCACCATCCTAGACACCGCGGTTTTTCACCTTCCCCTGGCCTGGCAGCGCATAATGCTTAACCGTCCTACGTTCCAAGACATTCTCCAATACACCAAACATGTCACCCTCTCCTCCCTCTGCGCTCTTCCAATCACAATCAGCTACAAAATTGAAACACGTCAAGAACCACACCTTGGAATCCCATTACACATGGATACCATCACGCAAAAGGTTGAGCCCCACCCGTGGCTCCATGTCACCACTGTAGACCCACAACATGGTACTCCACTCCACTGTAAGAAATGCTCTCATGTATACATTCCTACCCAACCCCACATACCTTGCCATCGGATAGGCACAGCCAAAAGCTCTCTCGTTGAACTATACAATAAACTCCTCTTTATAACAAAGCCACACATCAATTATCCTGGATCAGAAACTTTCCACGATGCCTCAAAAGTGGGCAACCATCCACAAAAAACTTTTATTCATTCCTCGTCAACTTACGCACACAAGACGTCATGCTGCATATTTTCTTGCGCAGCATCCAAGTAGATGCCGATACAAATTTCTACCTCCTTCATCGTCCCCGAGATGCCCCAGATGCCCTACAGATTAAACAAACGAACACTGCTTCCTCCTCTGTCCTCACCTGAGACCCCTCACCTAATGATTGCTAACCATATAAACCGTCTTATTTCCCATGAAAGCCCCTGAAACTACTGACCTGAAACTCATAAAGGACTGCTGATGGGACACGATGCAAACCAATTTCATACACTACTATAAGACATGCCATGTGGGTCAGCGCCATAAGTCAAGTCAAACCAAATCCTCGATTTTTGTTCAACCTCTTCTGGTACTGACAAAGCCATGGTGGGACATCTCCATGGACTTTATGACGGGTGTTTTTATACTTCAGGGGTTTGACGTAATTCTTGCGGTGGTTGACAGGTTCTCAAAGATATGGCTTTTCATCTTGACTACAATGATGATCACCACCGAGGGAACAACGAGGTTGTTCCATAATAATGTCATCCAACCACATGGTGTCCCCTCGTCCATCACTACTGAAAGGGATGGGAGGCTTACTAGCAACATCAGTCAGATCAAGCTATCAAGAGCCTTCCATCCCCAAACTGATGGGCAGACTGAGCGAACCAATCACATGCTCGAACAACTACTCCAAACTCTGTGCAAGCTACATTGCACTGAATGGATGATCAAGCTACCAACTCTCAAGCTTGTATTCAACTCCGTAACCTCCGCATCCACAGGTAAAACACCTTATGAGGTAGTTGTGGTAAACTATCATCAACTACGACAGGTTTGCATAGTTCCAAAAACATACATGTAGTTGATATCCAAAGATGGGTATATATCTGGGATGAGTCACGTGAGATGCTCGTGAAGACTCAAGCAAAAATGGAGCAAGTAGCCGACAAGCATCGGAAGGACACCAAGTTTTAGGCTGGTAATCATTTCCTAGTCAGTTCGGTGAATGTCAAGCACATGGACAGGATCGCGCAAAGCTCAAGCCTAAGTGGTTGGTTCCATTCGTCATCAAGGAGACGCAAGCACCTTTTGTCGCCATGCTTTGCCTACATGACAGCATGGCTATCAGCCGAGTGTTCCATATCCGCTACCTCCAACTTTACTAGGATCCAAACGAGTACTTTCCTGGCACAGACGTACCTCTACCACCACCAGTGGAAGCAAACAAGGACACAAGTACGAGGTCAAAGACATCCTTGGACATCGGCGACAATGAAAGGTAACAGATTGTATTGTCGAGTGGCAGGACTACAGCACATTGGACAATAGCTGGGAGCTCTTTGAAAATCTTTGGGACATTAATCAATACATCGTCAACTACATTTGTTGGCATTGACCTATGTCCTATGACACTTCTAAACATTGCAACTCAAAGGGGGAAATGGTTCTATCTGTATATCAACTTGAACGTGTCACAATGAACTTGGAATTTTCACAACTCCATCGTTCGGATGCCATAACCTTGAACTACTAGTTTGACAGCGTATCCCTGAGCTGGCGTGTCCTCACAAGCTCATAACTGTTTTTTTGGTGACCAGCTCCCAGGGACCATTTTCACTGTATGTTATCCTTGCTTTGTTCTTGGCTCAGTTGCGTATGATTTTTGTTTTAGAACCTTGTACTCTTTGGGGTTTTTCATTTGGACAGCCAAGTAGCCCGTGCATCTGCTAGGTTCTAGCCAGCTGTTGCTCAAAAGCTTTTGGCTGGGTTGTTCAATATTCCATTGGTTGGTTGGGCTTGCACACTTCCATACGTTCTTGTGAAAGAGAGTATACCCCCCAAAACTTGCTTGTTGTTTTGACTAACTTCGATCTTTGAATCATATATTTGTCATCTCTTTGCTTTTTTATGCCATCTGTCACATTGCATCTCTCATAATGTACACTCCCACACGGAACATTGCTAAGAGATTTATTCATTTCCTCATGATATCAGAGAATGAAAGAGACACCACAAACAATATCCACAAAACAACAAACACAACAGTAGTATAAATGGATTGGGTTGGGCTGGGTTGGGCTAGGTTTGGTGTCAAGATCCTGGCTACTTCAAAGTCATTTGAGCTTAGGGCTCACAACACGTAGTCCTCTGGCAGATAGGGAGGCCAAATGCTTCCAGAACATGTGGCAGGGTTTGTCGACATCATGGTGGCCATCTTGGAAAGCAACACAGTGCAGTAGCAGCTGGTGGCTGCTGACACCACTACCACAACTCCGTTTATGGTTGGTGGTGGCAGCGGCCTCTCCCCTCACATCAACCTAAAACTTATGTGTAGATGAGTAGCAGGAGTTGAAAATGTTTGTTTTCAAGGAATTAGCAGCAACAGCAGTTGTAACAATAGTGGCGGACACCACTAGGAGAAGCAATAGCAGCAGCCAAAACCGGCCATGGCAGTAAAACAAAGCTATGACTACTACGTTGTGCCGTTTTGTTCACCATCACCATCGTCGGCACCATTAGCAGCCACGGGTAGCATTAGTAGCTACAATAGCTATAGCGGAAGCAACAGGTAGCACTAGCAACAGTAGTGGCACACCGGACGACAGCCATAGAAACAACCACAACACGTGGTCAACCTTTCTAGTGCGAATTGCGGCTGAAGCCAATGCGGAGGTAGTCCCAGAAGTAGCTATGGAAGTGGTAGTAGAATTACCAGCTGTTTCTGCTGGTGTAGTAACAGTGGCAGAAAGGGCTAGCAAAAGGGCAGCAGTAATATAGTGCTCGACCCTAGAAATAACAGCACAACTCTTGCATTTCGCAAGAAAGCAGTGCAGTTGCTTGAGTAGCAGCCACAACAGTAGCATTTATTGGACTATTATTGCTGTCGTAGTCGGAAAACTACTTGGTAGCTTCCCAGCAAGCTTGTGGATCACCGTGATCGTTGGTTGGCGAGCTTGCTGATCGATGAGTCTGTCGATTGTGAGGGTTTCACCAGATCAGAGGAACAAAATATAGGGGGGGAAAGGAGGGTGGGTTAGGTATCCTCTTGAATATTGACCCGCGACATGAGACTCTTCAACCACCATTTTAGGAATTTGAATTTTATTCAATTCCTTCCATTCTTAGGTTTCTTTCTCTTTTTATTCTTGCTTCTTTTTGTAGAATTCCTCATGTGTTTCACATGTTATTGGTCAAGAACAAGGCACTTTGGTCTTAAACCTGGTGCTCTAGGAGAACGTCTTGCCCTTCCTTTTTGTCAAGACCCCTACGGATGGGAGGTTGGACTTGTGCAGTGAAAGACCATCTGTGCCGTGTCAAAAAATGTTATGGTATCCTGCTAGTTGTCCGTGCTGACCTCGGCGGTCGCTGTACCTTGCCCAGGGTGGCGATGGGTACCATTGTCCTCTCACCCTACCATGCACAGGCCACCTTCTTTGTTCTACACCCTTCTAGCATGGCTATAACCGACAGCTCTATTGCTATCCTCTCTATTTTCTCGTCTCTCTCTCTCTCTCTCTCTCTCTCTCTCTCCCCCCCCCTCCCCCCCCCCCTCCATTTTCTCTCTGCTCAGCAGTAAGGATTTTCCATCAAGTCAGTACATGATTCGGACACGTCTTCTTCATTCTCAGCTGCCCCTCTCCAGCCTTATCCTCAGCCTCCTTATGCCCTTTTTTATGCGAGTTTGACAGTCAATTACAGGGGGTCACTGTTGTTTGTTGGGTGGATCCTTTTGGGCATGTCAGATCATAGGAATCTATTGCTTGTTGATTAGATTGAGCACTAGCAATTGCTTCCATTACTACGTCTCCTTGTTATAAAATCTGGATGGGCAAAGAGCTTTCTCAACCTTGTCAATCGCGTCGCTCGGTGTCACGTGACTGGTCCATCTCATGTATTGATTGGATTCTAACTTATCAATTCTAAATCTACTCATCACAAGATGTCACCCCGTACTATATTAGTCTCAGTGTAGCCTCTTGGTGATGTCTGTCTTATTTGCACTACAACCGGCCAGATGTTGCCAGTTCAGGGCATTGGTGTCATGCGCTTCATTGGTCCTATAAGTGATTTATTCTTGCCTAAACTTCTCTTTGTGCCTGTGGTTCAACTTAGCTTGTTGCTGGTACCGCACTTGATGACAATGGCATCGACTTTGTTTCGTCTCGTGGAAATGCATTGAGTTGTCATTGAGGACCCGCTGTAGTGTTTTTCTACTTGTCATTGTAGTAAACTGTATCACCTGCCCTTGTCTACACCCTCACCAGCTGCGGTTGTTGTGCTACATGTGCATGTTTCTCCCTCAATTTTCCCTGAGGATATTTCCTCCACCGTTGCCTTTGCCACCTGAATACTACTATGATACACAGCCTACTGCGTGATCAGTCTACCATGGGTCTTGACCTGAGTACATTCCCAGTCCCGTACACAACCAGTTCTCTTGGCTGCACGCAAGGGAACTAAAATGCATGTATTACTCCACATTACACTCCCGCATCATTCACCTGCCTGCACTTGTCCACAATGATGTCATGGATGCTTCACCTCATGAGTTTCTGGATGATTTTGGTTGTTATGTGTTGTGCCTGATGGATGATTTGTCTTCATTTTGATGAATCTTTGTCCTTTGCCAAAGAAAATGATGTTGGGTCCACGATTGAGTCCTGGCTTGTCCAGGCCTGACATGCTTGCCAGTGTAAGCTGTTGGTGTTTCGGTCCGATCTTGGTTGGGAATTCATGAGCACTAATGCCCATGTCCTTACGTCCCAAGGGGTGCATCTGGAGCACTCTAATCCACATACATATTTATATAATAGAGTGTTACAATGTAAGAACCACACTCTGGCCAACAATGTTTGCACCCTTCCTGTTCATTCTAGCATTCCTCCACAATTTTTATTCGAGGTCGTGTCCTACATGATGTGGGTCATTAAATGTTTTTCCACGGTCTGTGGCCACATTGTTTGAGGAATGGTATGGCCATCGTGCTGACCTCTGCCTTGCTCGTGTGTGGGAAAACATTGCCTATATTTGGCTGCCTGAGGACAAACACGATGGAACGTTGTCTCCTCATGGTCGTCTGTGTCCTTCCCTGGGTGTGTTTTCTCAGACCAAGTCCTTGGAAATTATGGGACCATGAGTGTGGTGGAGTTTGACGAGTCTCGTGACGCTCTCTTCTTTTAGAGCACTTTCTCTTATAATATTGTCCAATCATTCCCATCGCTTACATCCTTCTCTCTTTAGGAGGTAGGTATAATCAATAGCATGCCTATCGGTAGTATTTTTTTTATATTCTCCTCTGCTCATCCGTCTCCATCACATTTGGCATTGCCTCTGTCAGTTCCTACCTTGTTTGTTGATGTATCCACCTTACTATCGACTAAATTCTAATAGACAATAATTGTCCTTGAACTCAACCTTGTTGCATAACTAGGTTCCCCCCTTGTAGCCAGTGTGAAATCCCTTCATAAAAGAGTTTTGAAAATAAGCGGGCTCAATTCATGTGTGCACAAAACTCTCAAAGAGGGAGAGGCCAGAAAAACCTATCCTAATCACTTCATGTTGATCGTTAGCATGAACGTTTTACCTAGACTCCTGAACATTTCCAAATTTTTAAAAGACCCATTATTCCGTGAGGCCTTGTAGCCAATGTGCAAAAGTTTGGCCACATTTTTTTGAAATAAAATGTGGTAGGTTTCCGTGAGGCCTTGTAAACAAAACGCATTATCTTCACTAATGACTACCTGAATTCAGGTGGTAGTATAGTACGTCATTGTCTAGTTCATCTCTAGCAGCATTTACATCATTGCTTGTATCATCTCCTATTGCATCTGCATCGTTGTTAGCATTGTCCACCACCACATCTACATTCTTGCCATCATCATCTCTCATTGCATCTGTGTCACCGCCTATACCATCTCCCTTCACATCTTTTTCATCACTTTTGGTACACACCTGTTGCTAGAGCATCATTTCCTATTGCATCATCACCACTACATTTACCTTCACCTGTGTAGCCTGTCATGGTCTCTTGGGATCCAACCCAGTCAATTCCTCACAGCTTTCTGCCTCCTCGTTGCTAATTTGAGCGCCTGGCAGTCGCCTCGGACCCTTGTAGCCTGTACCCAAGAATGTCACGTATGCTTGTTGCACTGCTCGTGTTGGCCCTTCTAGGCCCACATAGTCTTCCTAACCTATTTTTGGTGATATTATTGGCTCTTCACGGCCTGCTCCTTCCTCCATTCTTGATGCGCTCGGTGTGGCGGTGACTGTGGTGTAACCTAGAACCGTGCTTTAATACTCCCTCACTAATAATGAGTTCCACAACGACGTTATGGCGGCTGAGCCTAGTCAACCCGTGCGAGGTACCTCAGCTTCCACCACACTCATTGAGAGTCGTACTTTGTCACATCTGCCCGGACCAGCAGTGTACAAAAAGCCCCTCTGCTACGGATGAAGCATTATAGAAGTATGTTATGCGCAAGGAGCTAGCTATCATCGAAGAACATGGGGTTTATAAGAAGGTGAATCTTCCATTCGGTAATATGGTAATATCTAGTTATTGGGTGTTTCGAAGAGAATAGTGGCTTGATGACTCAGTGGACCAGTACAAAGCTCATCTTCTAGCCATCGATTATTTTTTAGGTGTCTGGTGTGAACTCCGATGCCACCTTTATCCCTGTCAGGAATAACATCACTACAAAGGCCTTGTTGAGTCAGGTAGCTCAATAAGACTGGGAGGTTCACAAGATGGGTGTGAAGAACATACATTTGCATGGAAATTCTGTGCAAAAGATCTATTTGGTCCAGCCTCCAGCATTCGATGACGGTACAAATAGATTTTGGCTCCTTCAAAGGCCTTACACAGGTGTGAAGTAGTCTCCATTGTTGGAATCTCAAGATCTCCATTACTTTGGAGCGAGGAGGGCATCGTCAAAGCCCCATTGACCCAGCTCTACGGGTGAGTGCTCCCTCTACACCTTTTCTTACTATCGTGGTCCATGTGGAAGATGTCTTCATCGTATCCCCAGATGCTGAAGCTATCAAGGATGGGAAGAATTTCCTCTAGTTTGTATGCGTAATGAAGATCTAGGTCCAGCTCGTATCGTGTCGTGTATGGAGATTGAGTGTGAAAAAAAACATCGTGATCTACATTTTTACCATGCTGGATATGTCAAGACTCTAGGTGAACAGTTTTCCAACCTATTGGCCACAGTCCCCCTGCATCCACACCAGTGATGCCTGTTGGGTAGAGGCTGTCAACTAACCTAGATCGCCTTGAGGAGCCTTGCAATGTCATGATGCACCTCCAAGTCATTGGTTCCCTCATGTTCCTTTGGACCACGATGTGTGTGGTTGTCTCTCATCCTTTAAACTTGTTTCTATGATTCTCACAACATCTATATCACCTCCATCTAGAGGCTCCGTTGCATGTTGTTAGGTACGTCATGTCCACCCTACGCCCAGTCTTGTGCTTTTGCGCATTGTCATCTATGGTTGATACACTGACATTGATTGAGTCCAGAATCGCAATGTAACTAGTTGCTTTGGCTACATCTCCCTTGTTACGGTATTATGGTTTTATGGAAGAGTAGAACCATGATTGTGTAGCACGAAGGTCATCTAAAGCGAAGTATGTTGTGTTTGGAGCTGGAGTTTGTGAGAGCGTCTGATTGTTCCTTCTCATGATGCATCAATGCTACCTTATCCACTACATCACCATCCGCTCTGACAATGAGAGCACCCACCACATGACATAGCATGATAGCATGTGCCACACGCACGCAATGGAAATCAAAATTAAGCATCATTTTCTACACAGTCACATTGAGCGTGGTGATGTTTTTTTGCATGGATAGTTACATACGACAACAATATTAGAAACTTCTCGCAATAGAGCGGTGCATCGGTAAATTCACGTTTGCGGCGCACAATGTCGGGCTCCTTACTCACAATTTTACTTCTAGGTGATGCGTGCACCACTCTTGTTACTTCCCGTCTCTTTCCATAATAATTTTGTGGCTTTGTATCGTTCCTTCCATCGTTTGCAATCATTGTTGTCCTCTTGTGACCCTTGCTCCCTTAAGGTGGTTGGCGTCTACAGGCCATGGCGGACTGTTGTTATGTCAGTCATGGTGAATGCTAGACTTCTTTCCACTCACTCGTTGTAATGACATGATGTTCAGCGGCTACTTTGACAACATCGGCCTCAGCTTGCGCGTCCTCACGTACTCACTTAAGATACATTGGTCACTGGCTTTCAAGGGTCAATTGCTTTGTAGTGTTATCCTTGCTTGTTACTAGCTCAAATACGTGGGGGTTCTGTTTCTTTACCTACTAATTCTTTCATTGTTTTCACTGTTGGGTGCCGGGTTCCAAAGAGCTGTTAGTTAGGAGCTTCCAGCTAGAATCTGCTACTTTCCACCGATTGGTTAGACTCACGTGGTTCCATGCTCGCCTGTGGAAGAGCATATTCACACATTTTTTTAACAAATTGATTCTCTTACGCATGTGTTTGTCGTCTTTATGTTAATTTCATCCCCGTCTACCATGTTGTGACTCTAATAGCATATACAATCATGCATCATGTCATAAGAAGGGTTTTTGCATTCCCTTTGCTATGTTTTTTATGCACATGAGTCCGTAAAATCCGCGTGTTGACCTTTTTGTCTTTACATCCATGACCCATCACGTGAGAATTGATGGAAAACATGTCGTTTGGCCAAGGGAATTTTGGCCAAGTATCCCAATCTCGTGCTCTGCCTCGGAAGGTACTGTCACGTTTGATCCCTTTTGAGAACCGTCGACACAACTCTCACAAACCATATCAATATTTTGATAAAGTTTTGATAAGTCTCTCGATAGTGCTAGAAGTAGACAAAATGCCAAATACCTCTAAGCAGTGCTTTTTACGAGAGGCAGTAATGCCGATTGACAAGCCAAAATCACGACGAAGACATTCCTGTTTTGACATTGCATATTTCTTCAATGTTGATTATGTGTTCTAATGCCTAGTCTATGCCATCATTCAACAACATCCACATCAAGACCCGCCGCCACAACTCTCACCAACAAGACATCCCGATCAAGTGAGTATCAAAATGTTGGATAAACATTTGGTCCATTAGGCTACGTGATCCTTCCCACGGACTTCGTCTCAATACAACGCCTTGTAAAAAACAGCCCCAACAATTGAGGAAGCTGGGATGGATAACTGTTGCCTTGTAATAACCAACCAAATTTCTTGTGGTTCATCATATAGGAAGTGCCGGTTTGAGCGAAGACATAGGCATCACTCGTGGGCATTTAATAGTCACATGGATAGTTTCACTTACCCTAATACCTTGTTCTTGATATTTTGCTTAGTCTCTGGTCATAATAATTCATTACCTTGCTACGTGGCTCCTACCATTGCCATGAATTCGTCGTACGCATGCATAAGGTAGAATGGCGATTCGAGAATCGATGCTTTCGCTTGATGATGAGATACCACGGCATCTGGGACTAACAAAACATTGCACCATGGACCTTGTGTGGAAGGTGGGTTGTAGTTTTATCTTTTGTAAAAACGCACTCCAGTGTTCTTTAAGTCTTGTGACTTCTCGGTGGAGTTTCTTTAAGGAGCTGCTCATGGCTCAATGTCACACACATTGCTTGAATCAAGTGACCAATACCTTTATAATGCCTCATTCTTGTGTTCGCTCCTGTGTATATTCGCTCAATAATCAAGACACTTGTCATCGATGTAAATTTACTACTAGCCAAGTTTCCCACCGTCATAGGTATATTTCTGCTACGCAAGTTCTATATGTTTACCATCTACGCTCTACGCGACAAAAAAAGATACCAGTGAGAAACTGCTAGGAAGCTTCCTAGCCTTGCTGCTGCTGACGTGGCGACACTGTCCAGTCAGCTGATGCACTAGCAAGCAGGCAGGTGCAAGAAACAGCAAGGATCAGGCTAGGGAGACGCGCAAAGTCTCATAAGCTTCAATAGCTTAGTAAATGCAGAGAGAAATGACAAATGACAGGTCCAGGGCATAAATACCTGCCGCGGCGCACAGCGGGTGTCGCACGCGGCAGTCCTAGATCTGTCCTAAAACCGGCCTAAAACCACTGTTTTGGCCGTAACTCTACGCACACATGTCAGAATCCTGCGCCGTCTGAACCTAGACGTGCAGAATCAAAAGACGCACGCAACGACTGGTCAC
This sequence comes from Penium margaritaceum, assembly GCA_023375785.1. NCBI lineage: Eukaryota > Viridiplantae > Streptophyta > Zygnematophyceae > Desmidiales > Peniaceae > Penium > Penium margaritaceum. Next base: position 64,780 of record SZWC01012067.1, read on the forward strand.
ATGCATGCATCCATCGACTGACAGCGAGTATATAATGCAAAAACATGCAAATGGGTCTCATGCCCAGTCCGCCGAAAGGCGCCTGCAAGACGTAGAAGGCACAGCAAGGAGTCCCGGTGACATCTGGGGCTCTGGAGCAGTGGTCGGTCACCTCCAGACGGGTAGGCCGCCGCCTGTCGTCGCGCCGGTGTCACCAGGGCCGCCTGCCTCAGGGATCTGCACGAGTATGGACACGGCCGAGTGGTCACAGTAAACTGTACAGAAACGGCACAAATCACAACACTCCCCCATGACCCGATGGTACGCATGTCCATACGCGTGCAGCACTGGTACAACCACAGAGTGAGTGACACAGACAGATGAGACAGCAACGTACACCCCACACTCAACCACTGTCACGCACGGGGCGAAGCCCAACAGAGCGAATGGCCACCAGGAACTTTCCGCGTGCAAGTGCCTTCGTCAAGAAATCAGCTCGCTGCAAGTCAGTGCCAACCCACATGATGGAGATCACGCGTCGCTCCACCAGATCGCGAACGAAGTGATGCT
>SZWC01012068.1:0-13233 GCA_023375785.1 Penium margaritaceum
CTGATGCTGCTGCTGTAGCTGCTGCTGCCACAGCTGCTGCTGCTGCTGCAGCTGCTGCCGCGGCCGGCGTTGCCACTGCTGCTGGTGCACAAGAACTGGAAACAGGGGGCAGCGCCAGCTGCCTCCCGGACTGTGCCACCTCCACCGCCGCACTGGCCGCTGCATGCCCTGCCACAGCTGCAGCTGTTGCAGCTGTCGTTGTCCGGCGAGCAACCGGGAGATAGCCGCGTTCAACGTCTGGAGATGTGGCAGAGACTGCAGCTGCTGCTGCTGCTGCTGCAGCAGGGGTTGGGGAGGAAGCACCAGCAGCAGATGGCATAGGCGGCGCATAGTTTGCAACAGTTCCCACTGCAGACCACGCACGTTTCTCATGCCGTTGCTGCTGATACTGCTGCTGCTGTTGGTGTTGGTGCTGCTGCTGCTGCTGCTGCTGCTGCTGCTGCTGCTGCTGCTGCTGCTGCTGCTGCTGCTGCTGCTGCTGCTGCTGCTGCTGCTGCTGCTGCTGCTGCTGCTGCTGCTGCGGCTGCTGCGGCTGCTGCTGCTCCTGCTGCTGCTGCTGTTCGTGCTGCTGCTGCTGTTCGTGCTGCTGCTGCTGCTGCTGCTGCTGCTGCTGCTGCTGCTGCGGCTGCTGCTGCTGCTGCTGCTGCTGCTGCGGCGGCGGTGGGTGCTGCTTCTGCTGCTGATGCTGACGCTGCTGGCGCTGTTGCTGCCGCAGTAGCTGCAAGAAGCTCAGCATGTTCTGTTTGTCTGGGGGCAGCCTCTCCTGGCACTGCAGTTGCTGCCACTGCAGCTGGTGCCGCTGCTGCTGCTGGTACTGCTGCTGCTGCTGCTGCGGCCGCTGCTGCTGCTGATGCTGCTGCTGCTGCTGCTGCTGCTGCTGCTGCTGCTGCTGCTGCTGCTGCGGCTGCTGCGGCTGCTGCGGCTGCTGCTGCTGCTGCAGCAGCAGCAGCAGCAGCGGCCGCTGCTGCTCAAACAGCGCAGGCGCATGGGTTGGCCGCGGAGACTGCTCAACATTGAGTGGCAACTGATGGTGCTGCTGCTGCTGCTGCTGGTCCAAGCCACGCGAGTGTGGACGACGGCTGGAGGCGTGTTTCTGCTGCTGCTGCTGCTGTTGAGCCGTCGAACCAGGCTGCCGCAGCAACTCCTCGGAACCCAAAGTTCCGGTGCCACGGGCGGTTAAGGGAAGCTGTGGCGGGCCGGCCACAAAGCCGTTGTCTTTCTGGGCTCTCTCTTGTTCTTCTAGGTGCAGCTGCCACAGATCCTCCAGCGTCATCACAAAATCACCCTGCTGCTGCTGCTGCTGATGCTGCCGCCGCCGCCGCTGCTGCTCATGCTGTCGCTGGCCTTGCTCCAAGTGTGGATGCTGCTGTGGCTGCTGCTGCTGCTGCTGCTGCTGGTGGCACGTCTGCTGCGCGGTCGGTCCAAGGAAACGAGTTGCCAGGGCATGGTGGCTCGCGCTGCTGGAGGCAGTCTGCGGCTGCGCAGACGCAGACGCGCCGGCGTGCCATGTTCCCTCCTCGCTATGGCGCAACCACCCCGCCGACGACGAAGTTAGCTGCTGCTGAGGCGGCTGCGGCTGCTCCGCCTGTTGCAGGTGTTGGTGCTGCCCTTCCAGCNAGATGTTTTTGGGTTACATAGGGTGGGGCTGGGTGTCGTTGAGATCGGTCGTTGGACGCTATCGGACAGTTCATTGCGCATTTTGTTGCAGGACATGCGGAGTCCACGAATTGCGCGGCACCTAGCAGTCATTATAATCGCCGGTCAGAAGACTGGCGCAGCCGGTCAGATCCGGAGCCTCTCTTCCAGAACGCGGACGCATGTCGAGGTTCCAACGATCGATACTCGCACGTGATTGGTGGAGACGGGGATTGTTGGGCCGATTCCATTCAGTCATCCGTGTTCTGTGTGGGGCCCGCTAGAATTGTTGGAGGAGGGAAGCCTCGAGTTTATCCGGACGGATCAACGTGGAGTGCCGAGCTACGGAACCTAAGCGACTGGAAGGCTAAAACCTCGCGGACAGGAAGTTGCGGTCATCGTTGAAATCGATCGTTGAGGAGCCCAACAACCGATTTCAACGACACTCAGCCTCACCCATAGTAACCCTTTGTTTTCTATGTTTGTGCCCCAAGAAAATCGTGATTACTGGATCGGTCATTTTGTGACATATCCACCAATCAGGGTGCAAGAATTTGCAGGTTTGTATGTGTAGAAATCGGTGGAGTACGTTGCGTCACAAGGGAGGAGCTCTCGGTGTTTGAGTCGGGAATGGTCAAGAATGAGGTCGGCTCTGCCGACGATGCCCGTTTGTCATGCGGGTCTCACCGTGTTGCGTCGTCATAGAGCGCAACTACCCCTTTCGAAGCTACAACGTATGTTCGTGCACAAAGTTATGATTATTTTACAATCGTATCCGTTGTGACACCCACTTCATTTCGTGCTCTCTTTCCTTTTAGTCGAGAGTCTGTTTTGTACAACTTTCTTCCCGTCGGTGGAATAATCTATAGGTTTTATAAAAACTCTCTCACGTGCTTCTAAACATCGATGTCTATGATGCATCTCTTTCTAAAAAGATGCATAGCGACATCTCATTCTCGATTTTGCGTCCTTCTCGCGGAAGTCGGAATGTGACCTCAGGACCTCTTTTGTCTTTTGTAACTGCCATATGGATCCTAAACTTGACTGTGCCAGCTGTCATGGTCAGAGTTTGGCTAGCAGTTTTGACTTAAATTTTCAAAAACGTCAAAACGTTTTCGCTCTTCATTCCTCCCCCTCTAGGGCCAAATCGTTCCGATTTGTGATCTTTCTTGGAGAAAAAGACCTGCACATCACGAAAAAAAAAATACAACAGTAAGGAACGATCTTGCTTTTATGACCATCACATTTGTTGGACAATGATTTTCATCACTTGAGTTCTTATAGCACTTTGAAGTACAATACCAAATCTCAACCTTTGACAAGGGATGGCGGCGCATCCTCCCCCTTTTTTAAGGAGCGCTTTCGCGACGTGTGTCCAGGAATCCCCGTCACACACTACGCGGTGGCCAAGGTATTATGCCAGAACCTCATGAAGGGGTTTGTGACAAGTTGGTACCCCCGAGGGCACGTCGTCGTGAACGGGCAGCCAGTTCCTCGGTTACGGCTGCGTTTGGCGTCCGAGACTCTGGCTCCCATGAGTTGTGTTCAAGTCCACAACTGGCCCAATGCACAAGGTGCTCCGTCACCACTTGTCCGTGGAGTGCACGCTCCCGGTGCTGGAGGATACGGTGTACCTCGCATTGGCCTTCAACGGCAAGAACTACTGGCGGGGTCGGTTGAACAGACCCATTTCCCGTGTATGGTGCAAGAAGGCTCACGTGGAAGACGTGGTGGATACGCATTGCGGAGGGGACTGTGAGACGGAAGGCCACTGGTCCTGCCTCATGCGTGATCACAAAGGGTCCTAACCACTTTGGCAACATCTTACGTGCACCAGGCATCCGCGGCCGTAAATGTTTTGTGCTGAGAAACACTTGCTCGCCAATGGAGAATTTGACCTCACATTTGGACTTGTCAGCATAGACCTTTTGACGTTGTCAAGCTATGTACAGGTGTGCTTCTGCATCACGCCACAACGCATCCATTTTCTCGACAAAGGCCTGGGCGGAGGGAACCTGATTACCGCCACCCTCGCGCTTCATCAATGAGGCGGGTACCACTGGATGTCGACCATGATTGAGAAGGAACAGGATATAGCCAAGCGATTCGCTCACGGCGTTGTTGACAGCAAATTCTGCCGGCGCGAGAAAATCATCCCAATCCTCCATCAAAGGGTTGATATACATCCGCAACGTTTGTTCCAATGTGCTATTCATGCGTACAGTCTGCCCATCTGTCTGTGGATGGAATGTTATTGACATCTTTACTCGTGTTCCGTATCGCTCATTGAGTACTTGCCAGAAGCGACTTGCAAAACGAGGATCACGATCGGATATGATCTCGAGGGGGATGACGTGGTACTTCACAACACCATCATAGAAGAGGCGTGTTGTTTCCTCAGCGGTCACCCGTGATGTTGTGGGCATGAAATGTGCCATGCAGGTTGCATGATCGATCACCACGAATATTGCATCATGGTCCCTCTTTGTTTGTGGGAGGCCGGTCATGAAATCCATGGCCACACATTCCCACGGAGCGTTGGGAAGCTCCAATGGTTGGAGAAGCCCTCCTGGAGCTTTGTTGCTTGCTTTGTTTCGGAGGCACTGGTCACAAACCGCACAATGTTTTGCACCGCATTGCTCCAACCCGGCCACCGCTAATGCTCTGACAATGAATATACTATTTTCTTTGGACCCACATGTCCGGCTGGTGGGGGGTTATGAAACTTGGACAATATCTGCTCCCGAAGCTTGTTGGCATCTGGGACCACCACCTGTTCGCCATGCCAATAAAGTCCTTCAGCCTCGACCGAATTATGTTGCTCATTTTTCCGAGGGTCTAAGAACCATGGGTCGATCGTGTAACCCATGCGAATTCGATTCTTGAAGGGGTTCACCTGAATGAGTTGTCTGGGCGCTGGGCAGAGTGGGTTNCAGGTCACAAACCGCACAATGTTTTGCACCGCATTGCTCCAACCTGGCCACCGCTAATGCTCTGACAATGAATATACTATTTTCTTTGGACCCACATGTCCGGCTGGTGGGGGGTTATGAAACTTGGACAATATCTGCTCCCGAAGCTTGTTGGCATCTGGGACCACCACCTGTTTGCCATGCCAATAAAGTCCTTCAGCCTCGACCGAATTATGTTGCTCATTTTTCCGAGGGTCTAAGAACCATGGGTCGATCGTGTAACCCATGCGAATTCGATTCTTGAAGGGGTTCACCTGAATGAGTTGTCTGGGCGGTGGGCAGAGTGGGTTCGTGTTTGGAGTCACTACGGTTGCTGTCGTGGCAAAGGTATGGTCTGAGGTTTTCTGGCAACCCACCATGATCGCCACACACACGGGATTACGACTCAATGGATCTGCCACATTGATGCGGTCGGGCCGGTACTGGCATGTGAAAGTGAACCTGCTCAAGTACTCACTCCAGTGTGCCTGACATCTCAACAAGTTGGGTTGTGTTTGGAAATATGTAAGGGGGTTATGGTCAGTGACCACCGTGGTCTCCCCTTCTGCTCCCTCTAGGTAACCTTGCCACACCTTAAAGGCGTGCACAACTGGAAGGAGTTCTTGGTCTCATGTCGTGTAGCGAGTTTCTGTATCAAAAAGCTTTTGGCTCTCAAATGCTACTGCATGGCCATCTTGCGTGAGGATAGCTCCAACAACGACAAGTGATGCGTCACATCTGAGTTCCCATGGCTTCTTGGGGTCAGGAAGGACAAGCACGGGTGCTGAGGCTAGCATCTCCTTGACTTTGTTGAAGGCTGCCTTGCATTGTTCCGCCCAACGGGAAGCGACTGTCTTTTGTGTGAGACTTTTGAGTGGGCTGACCAAGGTCGAGTAGCCCCTCATGCAGCGTCTGAAATAGTTTGAGAGGCCAAGAAAAGATCGGATCTGGCCCATGTTCCAAGGGCGGGGCCATTCTTTCAGAGATTGCACCTTTCGGAGGTCCACACGGATGCCTTCACCTCTCAGAATATGTCCATGGTACTCAAGCTCTCTTTGCGCAGATTTGCACTTGCTCATATTGACAAAGAACTTGCTCTCACGTAGAATTTCCAACACCTCTTGCAGGTGCTTCTCGTGCTCCTCTTCTGTCTTGGAGAAGATGAGAATGTCATCCAAGTACACCAACACGGACTTCTCCAACTGATTACGGATATGTTGTTCATTACGACTCGGAACGTTGCTGCTGCATTGGTTAATACGAAGGATAGCACACGAAACTGATAGTGTCCCAAGTGTGTACAAAAGGCAGTCTTTGGTACATCTTCCTCTCTAATTCGGATCTGGTGATACCCTTCCGAGAGGTCAAGTGATGAGAATATTTTTGCTCCTTGTAGTTGATAAAAGAGGTCCTCAATTCGTGGCAATGGATAACAATTTTTTATTGTAAGCTTGTTCAGCCCGTGATAGTCCACGCACATTGGCAAGCCTCCATCCTTCTTGCTCACAAAAAGGATTGGTGTACCAAAGGGAGATGAGCTCGGCTCAATCCATCCCTTACGCTGGTACTCTTTGATTTGTGTTTCGCCCTCTTTTCTCTCGGCAGGACCGAGCCGATACATGCCCCAGAAAGGTGGTGTTGCCTTACTCTAGTGGGATTGTGTGACCCAGTTCTCTCACCGGCGGCAGTCCATGTGGGGGTTCTTGAAACACATCTTGAAAATCTGAGATAATGGTCTTCATGTTGTGTGGGATGTCATCTCACGTACAGACTCCTCTTTTGTTTTTGTAGTGTGGCTAAGACGACACGGCATCCTTGTCGCAATCTTTGCTTCATTTGTATTGCAGTCAACGCAGCTGGTGTGTAATTTTCAGGTTTCTGAAGTTGAAGTATTGGTGAGATGGTGATCTTCCGTCGTCCTTTCATCACTTGCAACAGTTTTGACTTGAATTCCATTTTTGCCTTGTGGCTCACCAACCAAGGGTCTCCCAACACGACGTCAAATGGGTCCATCAGGTCAAGAACTGTGAGACGAGTCTTTATGGTCAATCCTCCATGGGAGAGCCATACCACACAATCACCGATGATTGGTACTTCTCGGTTATCACCCACCAACACCTTTCCTTGTCAAGGGGTACATTTCAGACCAATGGAATTCAAGAATGTAGCTTTCACGAATGAATCATCAAGGATTCGAGTTGGTGCTCCATTGACACTTCCTCGAAACTGCATGGTTACATGTGCACTAGCCTTTTGTACAAACAAGCTCACTGGTGGCTTTGCCTGCGAGTGGTAAATCTGGTAGGCATAGGAGCTTCGACATAGCTCCACATTATCGCCCACCTTCTCCCACATGTGATGACCCCGTGTAAAGGTTGCAAGCAACTTCCAGTTTTTCAGTTGTGACATGTCATTTCCTTCATGTACGGGCACATCGATCGTGACTGCGATTAGTGATTGTGTCTCATGAGCTTGTTGTACCTCTTTGATGATGTCAGCCATGTTCTCCCTTGTAACTACGACAAGGCATGAACAGTTGTCAAGATTCTCCTTTGTAGCATACACTAGTAGATGAAAACAACTGGAGTAAAGAGAGTCAGATTGGATGAACGAAGAAAGTATTACTGAAAAACATTGCGATGACAAGAACTCAAATCGCTTTACATGGTCATCAACAAACATAAACATCCTCTCATTGTCCATGGCGTCAATTCCTCTGGGCAGTCGTCCACTGCCTGCTGCTGGGGGTGGCAGAAATCCTGTTGGAGTCCATGTGGCTCCATGCCATGGGGCTCGTACCCCTCATCCTCATCTGGCACACATGGGCGTCCATGACCCCACTGTTGCCCACGCACTCGGATCCTTTGAACAGCTCCAAAGGCTGGCTGCTATTGTCCTCCAGGTGCACGACCAAAAGCACCATTGCCTCCTCGGGGTCCAGCGAGTTGCCCGCGTGGAGCACCCGCTGGCGCTCCACCACCGCCGCCCTGAACAGGACGTGACCACCCTGCTGGTGTCCTAGCATCCCTTGTCGGTTCAGGCCCCCATGAGGCCTTTTGCCCTATCCTTGACGGACAGCTGGCCCTTGTGGAGGACCATGTTGCTGACAATGCGGGCAATTCCGTGCAATGTGCCCTGGATAGTTGCACTCCATACAAGTGAAAGTGCCACTTTGCTGAGCCTTTTGATCCTGGAAGTGAGCTTTCTTGGGTTGTCCAATCTGTCCATTGAAAGGACGTTTGCTTCCACCATTCCCAAGGAGGCTTGGTGCCTCATTCCTTGTTGTATGCACTTGAGTCGACGTATCCCACAAGGAGATCTCATTGTACGTCTCAAGGACGTACTTTGTCACTGCTCGCAGGCTATCCATCGCTTGTGGTCCTTATCAGTAATGCAATGGAAATTTAGCAGTTAGCTGGCCAACCCTTTCAAGAACAATGTAATCTTTGCCTCCTCTATCATGTGTCGCGGCTGGACACGTTGGGCCGTGTCATAAAAGTGATCCACATACCGGCTTAGGGTGAATATTCCCTGCTTGAACTTCTCCAAATCGACCTTTACTGCTTGCGAGTCAATAGGGTGAGAGAACAACTCTCCCATGAGTTCCTTGGCCTCCTCCCTTGTGGGATATCCCTCCCAGTTCTTTGCAAACCATATCTCTGTAAACTGCTCAAACTGCTAACAGTTCACCGCCAGCATCCCTTGTGTCCCCCAGTCGTCTATGGGGATCTTTCTCATCTGCATCTAGAGTTCAAATCCCTTCAGCCACGTGTGCACATTTGACTTGCCATCGTATCTGCCAGTCGAGTCAAACATAGGCCGGCTTGTCAAGCTTGCTGCTGGTGGCCCAACGTTGGTGGTAGGTTGCATTGTGTCGTGTTGGTTGGCGGCTGAGCTTGCTTGGCGACTTTTAGCCTGAATCTGTTTTTGGCGCTCAAAAGCGCGTTTCGCCGCCTCTCCTGCCGCATGAACCGTTGCTGCCTCATAAATCTGTGCCACTCCGTGTTGCTTTGCCTTGAGCATCTCTCGAGCAGTGACTTCTTCTTCAGCGTGATGTAAGGTGACAACATGCACTTTATGGAGTTTGATGTTCTCATCCGAGAGTTTGCGGTTCACCGTGTGAGCTTGGCTAATGTTTGTTCTGTGAGAGACAACCATCTTCTCGTGGCTGTGTGCCATTACACCAATGATGGCCATGGCGATGTTGTAGTCCTCGTTGCTCAGGTTGTCTTTCACCCTCGTTACATCTTCCTCGGCCTAGTGAAGGCGGATCGCTTTGAGGAAGGCATGATGGATGCATGGAGAGCCGTCAAGGCCCATCCGGCGGAGGTTGTTCCTTTCGATGGCGTGTAGGTTAGAAGCATCCTATCGCTTTTCAACGGCTCGATGCACGGGGTCGGTTGTCTGGAGCTCTTGCCTTGCACCTTCAACGCGGATACCACGAGTTGGAGATGACTCTCTTCCCCACTTTTCCGAGTCATCCACAAAATGAACACGACACCTTCCAACCGGTCCAGGGATGGTAGTGCGTTCCTCTTCTTTCGTCATCCTCAGGATGTTTCTCATAGCTCTCGTCATTGGCGACATCATTGACTTTGAGCTCGATGGAAGTAGCTTCCTCTTCTTCGGCTACACCATCGTCACGTTCTTCGTCACTTGTCACCTCATCCTCGGCTACTGCTTCATCCGGCTTTGTAGGATTTGCGATGTTGACATCACCATCCACCATGTTGGAAGGGAGTTCATCTTCCGCTGTTGGATTTGAAGTAGGCTCGGGAGTTTCTTCGAAAGCCTCTTGATCAAGATCCTCGTGGGCCTCTTCACGTCCCTCGGTCGTCTAAAAAATGAAGTGCTCATGGCTATCTTCCACCTCGAGCGTGTATGCTGGCAAGCCATAAGGGCGTTCAAGAGCTTGCCCCCGACGAGTCACGTGGTCCTTGCCTTGACGCCCGCCCTTTTTCCCATCCCGATGACGTGACGGAATTAGGACGGGATCATCCATTCCCCTTCATAGCGTGTGGCGGATCGGAGGGCGACCATTGCACTTCCCCTTAGGAGTCACTTTTGGAGGCAGCCCGCCAAAGAGCGTGGATAAGCCGGTAGCCCGAGCGGCCATGACTTTGGTGACCCAAGAATCTCATGACCCCTTTTCAAGGTTGTAGCTAGAGTGCACACTTGCCTTTCGACAAAGCTACATACTTTAAGCCCGCTCTACTCCTCCCCTTCTTTTTTTTGGGTGAAACACACACTCGCGACTATGGGATGGTGCTTGCTTTAAACCCTCTTATCTCAACAAGATCCGGTCTCTCTCCCTCTCGTAGGTAGAGCTAAGTGCAAAATCCAAGGAGGAGGTTCCTCCACTCCTTTAGAGATTGAATCCCTTAGTTTAATGTGCAGTTCACAAGGAGGAGCTCCACTCACTCACTTTGAAACTCACACATGTAGTGTTCAATTGTTCCTTTCACAAGGATTTGAAGTCACTCACTTTGAAGACCATGCACTCTTAGAACTACCACACCACTCTCCTAATCAAAGAGGAGATTTACTCACTCAATCTGAAAGGAGGTTCAAGAGGTAAGGAGCAAAAAGGAAACCACAACATGCAAAGATATAAATATGACCTAAACTAGCCACAAAAAAGTGGCACAATCAGGTCTCTAATATCCTAGAAAGAGATAGAGCTTTCTAATATAAATCCAACAAAAAAACGGCATGTCAATCAGAGCTTTCTGGTGGAAGCGAATAATTTTTTAAGTTCTTGAGCCCGGGTCCACCTCTCGTCCCGTTTTTGGCTTCTCTTGGATGACGACGACCTCCACGGAGCGGAAAAACATGGGTAGTGGCTCAGTTTGCCTTTTCCATAGCCTAGAAGCTGCTGTCACAGTAAGGACCCTTGATGTCGCGGCGGAGGTGGCTGTTGTCGAAGCTAGCTGTCTTGCCTCTCCGCCGGGGCAAGTTTTGCGCGTGAGGATGTCCCTGCGACCGTGTTTGCTGTTGTATGCCAAGCGAGGGTATAGAAGCCAAATCTGTGGAGTTTGAAACCCTCATTCGGGTCTCCCAGCGCGTCTCACGTGGTAGACTTGTCGCGGTCGACTCGACCGGGTCACGCCATGAGACAAGTGTGTGCTAAGGCTGCGGCCGAAAGATGACTGGCTGTGATGCCAGTGTAGAAATCGGTGGAGTGCGTCGCGTCAAAAGGGCACGTTACATCTCGGTGTTTTAGTCGCAAATGGTCACAAATGAGGCCGGCTCTACTGACAATGCCCGTTTGTCACACGGGTCTCACCGTGTCACGTCGTCATAGAGCGCAACTACCCCTTTCAACGTTACGACGTATATTCGTGCACAAAGTTATGATTATGTCACGTTCATATCCGTTGTGACACCCACTTCATTTCGTGCTCTCTTTCCTTTTAGTCAAGAGTCTGTTTTGTACAACTTTCTTCCCGTCGGTGGAATAATCCATAGGTTTTTTTAAACTCTCTCACGTGCTTCTAAATATCGATGTCTATGATGCATCTCTTTATAAAAAGATGCATTGCAACATCTCATTCGCGATTTTGGGTCCTTCTCTGCGCGGAAGTCGGAATGCGACCTCAGGACCCCTTTTGTCTTTTGTAACTGCCACATGGATCCCAAACTTGACTGCCAGCTGGCATGGTCAGAATTTGGCTAGCAGTTTTGACTTAAATTTACGAAAACGTTAAAACGTTTTTGCTCTATAGTATGCCCCCCCACGTCTGTGGACGCCCTGCTTAGGTCGGCCGCGAAGAAAAAAATCACAGACATCGACCTAGATGTCCGAAAAGACACCGGATAGTACGAAATCACCAGTCGGATGCCAAAGCAAAAGGGTAAGGATTGTATGTTGGGTTGGGTCCAACCTTGGCCTCGCCCTCTCCTGTTTCACGGAACTCGTTGTCATGGCAAACTCTTGAGACTCGTGAACCCGACTTCAAACGGGGTCAAAATGCAATGAAAGAAAAGAAATTCAAGCACCGTCATAGAAGAAGGTAAATAGATTAAATTCTGCCCATAATTAGGTCATCTTATTTTTCATAACATAATGAAACATTCAAAATTCATCCAAATTTGTCAAAGGTAATTTGTTTTGTGAAGTTCATCATGGATGTGTGAATCTAGCATGTTCAAAGTAGAAGAACAAATTAATCTCATTCAAATAAATTTATCATGAGATGACACCAATTTCATTAAAAAAAACAGAATAAATGCCTTTTGAGGTTTTTCTTCAATATGTTGGTGAATTGTTGTACGTAAAATTGTATCGTAAAACGCATTCGTCCAATTTTTTGTTGTTTTTATTCTAGCTTTTACATCCACGCAAGCTGGAATAAATTCAGCATAGCTTGAGGTAATTTAGGAAGAGTTTGGCCAAACCATGCACAATGTTTAAGAGCACGCATGGGCGAACAAAAAAAAAGTTTGAGAGAATGCGGGTGACAGTTTGGTGGTCCATTTACAACCAGTTTTGGCTTCCACAGATGAAGTAAAGTCTCATGGCAAACTTTCCACTATGTGGTCTGGATTGCGGGCAATTACCTAGCCTTTTAAGAGATGCTAATCTCAATACTTTTGCTTGGTTTCTATGTAACCCTATGCACACTTTGCGTGCAACACCTGCCTCTTTTTTTCGGGGGGGAATACCTCAAGAGTAGGTCAAAAAATCCACCCCCTTCTTTACTCCATCAAGGACAAGATGGGAAGAGCAGAAGGAATAATACCACCAATTGAGGGGCGAAGACCATCAAGAACGTGTGGGTAGAGATCAGGCTCAAGAACCATCACTCGTGCCACAATAGAATGGGCAGCGCTCTCTACCTGACCCTGGGTTATCCTGTTAATTCAGGTAAACCCTACTCAGGTGGCGGGTTGATCGCAATCAATCGATGGGCGGGAAACACCCTCCCATCGGGCAAGGTGGAGTAAGTGGGTAGACTTGGGAACCCGTCGAGGGTCAGCCCAAAAATGTAAAAATGTGGGTAGAATGGGGTGCAGTAGTAACGTGGGTAAGTAGGCGAAACAAAGAGGGAAATTGGATGTGTGGGGTGAGGTTTTTAGGGTTGGGCAAAACTGGGAGGGGGGGGGAGGCTGCTCCGGTCCCTTTAGCTGCAGAGACAGCTAGGGAGGAAATTGGCACTAAGGTGGGAGCTTCGGGGATGTTGGGTATATGGCGAGGCGGTCAGGAGAGGGGGGGCAGAGGGCCAAGAGAGGAGGGAGGGGAAGGGGCGGAGGGAGAGAAGGGGCAAGGAACGGGGACTAGCGTGGTTGGGGGATTGAGAGGCTGCTCCGGGCCCATCGGCTACAACCACACCAGATTATGCATGGGGAGAGGAGGGTGAGGATGTGTGCAGCATTTTCCGTGGAGGCCGAGGGGTGAGCCATGCACATGAGCATGTATGCGGGAAAAGGAATCGGTAAATGGGAGGGGTCTCATGTGCGTTCTTGTGAACGTGCGAGGGAGTGTGCAAAGGGAAGCGTGTTTACGAGTGTGATTGTGTGTGTATGTGTGTGTGTGTGGGGAGGGGGTGGTTGCATGTGTGTAAGTGTGTCCGTGCGTGTACACATGTATGTGCGTCTTCTGTGTGTGTGTGTATGTGTGTGTGTGTGTGTGTGTGTGTGTGTGTGT